>PVJL010011354.1:0-43492 GCA_004026885.1 Lyroderma lyra | reverse complement strand
TGATGTATAATCAGTTCACCACCTAATGTGACTTCTCTTTCCATCACCTTATATTTAGCTTCCCCCTCTCCTCTCCCACCCCCTCCCCTTTCTCCCCTCCCTAACCCACTCGTCCCCAAATAAACATTAAACTATTGATTGTGTCCATGGGTTATTTGTTTGTTCATTTCTTTTTTTCTTTGCTTTCAGTTTTATATTCCGCATATTATAACACCACTAATCCCATCCTGAGAGTTACAACCTCATGACCTCACTTAAACCTAATTACCCCCACAAAGTTCTCACCACCACATTGGGCATTAAGGCTTCAATATATAAAACTTTTTTGGGGGGGAGGCGCAAACATTTAGTCCATAGCATATGGTTTCAGGTTGAGTCTTGAGTCAGGAGCAGAGCCATGAAAGAGAGATCTCTTTTATTATAAAAAGTTATCTGCTTTGTCATTTAGAAATGCCAATGGCTTCTGCTTTTCATTTTTGTTACTATTGTTGAAATTAAACTTTGCCACTGAATTAGAATTTCTAAAGTTAATTCTTGACATTTTACTACCTGTATTTTCTAGAGGCATTCACTAGACTGGGGAGTTGAAATCTTTTTCAAATAAAACCAGCAATATTAGTCACAATCCAGGCAGAAGAACCAAAATCATTCTAGGTATTTCAAATGGAATAGGATTTAATATGGGGTACAAGGTGCCTACAAAATTCACTGAAAAGACTGAAGAATACAAGTCAAGAGGAAAACCACAGCTATTGCCCATCCAAGAAGCCAGAGAGATTCTGATGACACTCAGAGTTCAGGAATGGATAGGAAACCACTGCCAGCCTCACAGCTCTTCTGCAGCCATAAGGTGAACTTTAAGAGAACATGGAAGCTATTCTTGCAAACCCCCATTTGTGAAACCCACTTATCTGCTAAAGCTAAGGAAGAAGAATAATTATATCCCCTTCTTGCCTTCTAAGTCTTGCATGAGTGTATCTCATTCTAGGCTAAACCATACTTAATACACTGTTGGCCACTGAGTATGAGACATACTGTTCCCAGGCTTCCAGCCCTTGTGATAGAAAGGAGAAGGACATGCATGGAAGAGTGTGCAGGGCCAATAGACATTATCTGGTTTTCATACATTTTTTTATGCCTAGATCCCAGTATTCTAGTTTTATTTTTCAGCACTTACAATTTTGAATTGGATTGTGTGTTTATGAACCAAATGTTTTTAACTAGCCTATTGTAATTATACTTTTTCCCTTGTGTGACTGTATTACCAAACTCAAGGGGTTTGTTTTGCCTGCACATATCAAAGCCAGAGTTTCCAGCAAAGCAAGCAAAGATTTATTTAAGGACATGGTGCCAAGCCTGGAGACAGAGATGAGCTAGTGCTCAAAGACCTGGCTCCTCGATAGTGTTTATGATACAGATTACATAAGGCAAAATCATAAGACACCATGGGTTAGGGTTTGGGGTTATGCTGGGAGCTGATTGGTTGGGGGTGAGGTGAGGTTAATGAATCATTTCTTCACTTCTTGAGGACAGTTCTGAGGTCGTTTTCAGAGTCCTTATTCCTAATTTCATGAGAAAGTAGCCAAGAAGTTGTTCCACCTTAGGGGCATAGAGAGAGTGAGTCCTAGAGGTAAAATTTGAAACTAAATCAGTCAAAGTCGTAAGAACACTTGGTTTCAGCTGTATACATTGAATAGAAAAAATTCATGATTATATGCACAATAGAGTGTTTGATTTTGGGTCAACTAAAAGTCAGCATGTATTTAGTAAGAGCTAAGACCTGAGACAAATGATTACCATGCTATTAACTATCTGGGATTGTAGAATAGCAATAGTAATAGTGATAATATGATAATAATAATGGTGGTAATGATGATTGCTCTGCTTATCTTTATTGTTGACCTGTTCTAAGTGCTTTACATTTATTATCTCCTTGCATACTCATCATAATCATATGCAGTAATTTCAAAGATATTGGACTGCAATATCGAGTGGTTAAGCAAATTTTTTAATTTTATAATTTATAAATGGCAGAACCAGGATTTGAATCTGAAACTAGCTCTTAAGGATTACAAAACACACAGGATTCTTATAGTTGTAATAGGATTTTATTCATTTGTTACTTTATTCTAAATTATTTTATTGAGAGTCACCAAAGTATGAGTTATTTTTTTAATTGTTAGACTTACTGGGGCAACATTGATTAACAAGAATTACATAGGTTCCAGGTGTACACTTCTACAGTGCTTCATCTATGTGTTGCTTTATATGTTCTCCACCCAGTGAGAGTTCTCTTTCTATCACCATATATTTGGCTCTCCCTCCCTTTTCTTCCACCCCTCTCTCTTTTCCCACCCGCTTCTCCCTTGCCCAATGGTAACCACTAAACTATTTACTGTGTCTGTGATTTTTTTTCCCTTTGTTGCTTTCAGTTCTATATTCCACATATGAGTGAAGTCATTTTTTTTTTTTCTGTCTGGCTTATTTAGCTTAGCATGACATTCTCAAGGTCCATACATTTTTTTGCAAATGGCAGGATTTCATCTTTTCTTATAAGGGAGTAATATTCCATTGTGTATATGTACCACAGCTTCTTTATCCAGTCATCTATTGAAGGTCACTTTGGTTGCTTCCATGTCTTGGCCACCTTAAACAGCATTGCAATGAACATTGGGGTACAAAAATCTTTGTGGACTAAGGTTTTTAAATTTATTTGGTAGATACCCAGAAGGGGGATTGCTGGGTCATATGGTAATTTCATTCCCACTTTTCTGAGGAACCCTTACACTGTCCTCCTTAGTTGTTGCACCAGTTTGCATTCCCACTAGCAGTGTGCCAGGGTTCCTTTTTATTGAGGTCAGGTTCATGAAGTCCTCCTTGAGCCCGAGGTCTATAAGTTTAGTGCTAATGTTTTCTTCTATACAGTTTATTGTTTTGGGTCTTATGTGGAGGTTTTTAATCCATTTTGAATTAATTTTAGTATATGGTGAGAGTTCACAGCTCAGGTTCATTCTTTTGCATATGTTTTTCCAGTTTTCCCAGCACCATTTTCTGAAGAGGCTTCATTTCCTGAAGAGGCTTTCTTTTCCCCCATTGCATAGTTTTGCTCTTTTATAAAAAATTATTTGACCATATATTTGTGGATTTATTTCTGGGTTTTTAGTTCTGTTCCATTGGTCTGAGTGTCTGTTTTTCTGCCAATGCCAAACTGTTTTGATTATTGATGCTTTGTAGTATAAATTGAGATTGGGGAGCATGATACTATCAGCCTTATTCTTTTTATGTAGTATTGCTTTGGGAATTAGAGGTTTTTGTGGTTCCACAAAAATCCTATAATTTTTTAATCTATTTCATAAAAGTATGTTTGTGAGATTTTGATGGGAATTGTGTTAAATCTGTACATTGCTTTGGGTAATATGGCCATTTTAACAATGTTGATTCTTCCAATCCATGAACATGGAATATCTTTTCATTTCTTTGTGTCCTCTTCAATTTCTTTCAAAAGTGTCTTATAGTTTTCTCTGTAAAAGTCCATCACATTCTTTGCAAAATGTGAGTTTTATCTGTTTCTTCCTTCTGTTTGCCTTTGTATTTTGTGATTAAATTAGCAGTTCAAATGTATTGAATGGTTTCCATGTGCCAGACACTATGCCAAAGGATTTGCAGATAATACCTCATTTAACACAAAAAACAACTTTAGCAGGCCTGGGGAAGTTAAGTAATCTATCCAGCATCACACAATAAGGAAGTGGCAGAGTCTGAATTCAAAATCTAGAGATGCACTGGCCAATATGGTAGCTCCAGCCAAATATTACAGCTGATGACTTGAAACATGGCTAGTTTGAATTATGATGTGCTGTAAGTGTAAAATGCATACTGAATTTCAAAGACTTTTCACACTGCAATGCATCTGGAAGGTGCTGTAGTGTGAAGTAAGACTTAAAGACCTTATTTCCAGCCTCAGTCTCTTCCTAGGGGTTTGTCTAAAAGTTATTGAGGCATGTTGGCTACGGTGATTAGAGTAGTCTTTATTGAGTGCAACGAACTTGAATTTGGGGTGGGACTCTGAAAAGATAGGATAAATTTGCATTCTTTAGAAATGCCAATGACATTTTAAGGTTACTGAGCTGGTCAGTTTGCTGGAAGAATATGTTGTCCTCAGAGATTATTTATTACAAATCACTCACCCTGACTTAAGCCAAAAGGGGGAATTTATCGAATGAATGCAAGGGTGTTTTCTACAAGACAGGCAGATAGTATAGCTGGGTCTGGGATGGGACTGCAACCAGGGCTTTGAAACCTGCCAGGAACAAACGAGGCTGCTTTTTCTCCTTTCCTGGAGTTGCCTAGTCTAGCAACTCAGCTCCTCTCTCTGCTTTACTGTCTTCTATCTTGACTGCCTTATTCTGCCTCTCCAAGCATATTATGCAAAAAACACTTGATTGACTGGAATTGCTGGGTCCTTGTTCAAAACTCCCTGAGGGGGAAACTGACTGACTGGGCCTTGTTTAAATAGTCTCCTCTAGTCCAAATAATGAGTTACACTATGCAAATTAAACAAATGACTGCCACAGAAATAACTGTCTCTGTATTTTTTTTAACCTGCTTTTCTATCTTACATGAGTAATTTCCTCAACTCTTTTTCCTCTTAAAATAATCATGCCGCAGCTCTTAATCTAGTAAAGCAATATAGTTAGCAATGTTATTTAAAGAAGTTCCTAATCCAGGTGTTTTGAGATGTCCTCTTGTGTTTGGCTAATGTATGTACCTTTTATTGTTCCCATCTTTTATGTTTAAAACTTTAAGTATTTCCTCTCTCTCTTGTTTCCCAATATTCTTACATTTTATTCATACATATAGATAATGTTACAATATTTTATTAGTTTGTCTTTAGCTAGCATAGACCATGAAATTCTAAAAAGCAAAGACTGTATTTTACTTGTCTTTATTTTCCTAATGCTGGTGGACAATACACTTTCCATAAACATGTTGAATGAAAGAAAGAATAAATGGCGCTGCGTTTTCCATACCAGAAAAGACAGGTGTGTTTGTTTGTTTGTTTGTTTTTGTTTTTTAATAATTTCCCCCCTATCACTTATTTGGTGATCCTTTTCTAGCCTACCATTATTGCTTTTTAATTAACTTGTGTTTTGGACGATCTTAGATGGACAAAATACTCAAGATGATTTTTAAATACTCAAAACTCATTCACATAGGTGACGAGATTTGGCAGTTCAAAAGTCCTCTGGAAGGACATTTCTCAGTAGGGATTACTGCTGTAGCAATGCTCTACAAATGGCTTCTCTGATGGGAGCCTCTAAAGTAGAGAATACTGACTCAGTCCCCTACAGATCTCTGTCTTATGAAAAGATCTGTCTTCTGAACTGAACTACGTGACCATCTCTCACTGTCTGATCTGGCTACTCTAAGCCTTCTTCTCAGCCATGTTCCTGGGCAGGATTATTGCACAGAGAAGTTCAGGATGAAGTGGTCAATTCAAAGTCTGCTGCCATAGGTTTAGCTACAGAAGTGGATGTTTTTGGCCTATTTAGCTGTCTATAGATCAGATTCCCTGGACAGTGGCCAAATATCTGCTTCACATTATACCATGGAACTAAAACTCAAGCGTAAAATAACGCTCCTGCCAATTTGGGAGCTTTGCAATCTTGATAGGAATTATTAAAAACTGTTAACAGTTCAAGTATTTCAACAGTTTAATGCCATAAAAATGAAGCCAAAGCTTCAATCACAGGTTTGTAATATACTCTCTCTGTGCTAGCTAGCATTGTATTAAGGAATGAGTTGAAGTAATTAACATATTAATATATGTAAATTAACCAGGTTGAAATTGCTATATTATTACTATAAGAAAGTTCCTAGTCAGGGGGCTATGCACATACCAAAAAGCAAAATAAATAAATAAATAAATAAATAAATAAAAAATAAATAAAAAAATAAAATAAAATTTATATCTAGACCAGTAAATTGAATTATTTTCATGGTTTATACCAACATACAATATTAATAATTGCCAGTGCTCATTCTGTGTTGAAAGACATGACTCAGTTGTTTACATAGTGAAAAAAAATAATATAGATAACATGTATTGAATGCTTCCTATGAGATAGGAGCTTCACATACTTTGTGCTGTTTAACATCATAACAAAATCATGTCCATTTTACAGATGAAGAACAGATATGCTCAAGGCTAACAGTAAGTAGGATAGTTGGTATTTGAACTCTTACCTATATCATTTGAAAGACTTTGCTTTTCCTAATCTCCTAAATTAACTTCTTTGCCAGTTCTCCCTCTTTTTAAAAAAATTCCTTAAAAATTAAACTATATAGATTGAATATATTTATGTATATAATGAAACATAAAGATAATTTTTGGAGGGATATGAAGAAGATAATGTTATACTGGCATGCCAAAAAAACACACATATTAAGTGTACACATATTTGTTATTCATGTATTTCGTTTGGAAGTTGAATTGAATTACAGTAGCAATATATAGTATGACATTCCCTCAAAAGATGGCATTAATCAAATGAATACTAGCATCACCACACAACAAGCAAGCATGGTTGTGGGTTGAAGAACACGAGACCATTTTGTAGTGGTATTTGAAATTCAAGAATGATATTTGAGTTTCCTCCATGTTCTCCTGACTTAACACCCCTTGACTTCTACCTATGGGGGACCTTAAAGGATGTGGTGTACTGTAGAAAGCCAGCTGCACTGGTGGTACTTTGGGAAGAAATTGAAACAGCATGCTCAGTGATGCAAGGGGACGCTTTGGTCAACATTGCTCAAGCAGTAGTTCACTGTAATCAGAAATGTCTGGATGCTGATGCTAACAACTTTGAGCACCTCTTGTAATTGCAGAAGTCAAACACCACTTGTATTCATCTTTTGTTATTCGTATATGTTGAGTATTACAATTTGAATACAGATTTTTCCTTTCTTAAAATGTGTATACATTTTTTTGGCACCCCACTATTTACAAAATGTAACTCAAACTTCAGTGATAGAAACCTGTCACAGTCATAGTGTTCCCAAGCTAGTTGTGAGTGTCCTAGGGATGCCTCGTGTGTCCTTAGGAACAGAGAAGGGCCCACAGGTCCTTGTGTCCCCACCTCCTGCCATGTCCCCGTGCTGAATTTCTTCTGAATCCCAGGAGCCTACTTTTTCCACATTAGGGCCCTGACTTGGGCATAGGAAACCTACTGAGAATGTGAATTGAATTATTTTTGTAACTCTACTATGCTTACAGTTAAATCCTATCCCTGATTTTTAGCACAGACCGTAAGATTTAAGGGTCTCTTTAAAACTCTGCAAGGGAGAATTTATGACTTTCCCAGTACGGCTTAATTGGCAGCTAGCTAGCCTGAGCCAGTCATCTTCTTTTGTCAAGTTTTCTAAATCTATCAAACAAAAGCAGACAGCTTCAGAACCATTATAATTATCATCAGCCCCATACCATTCAAGTGTGCTGTTAGTACATACTCCAATACTTTACTTTCTTTTGCTCTGTTTTTCAGTCCATACAGCAACAGAGTGGTGGTTGTGATGGTACTGCATGCCAAGAGCCATTACTTCCTGACTTTCCAACACCTATGTGGGCTTTACCTCTGCCTACAACAGATTCCGATGTAGAATCCCATCTTAATGTTCTGCTTCAGAGGGCGACTTTTGGTAACAGCTATCTTGGTCTAAGTTTTTCCCAAAAGCAGTTCATGAGAGGAGGTCTTGTATTTAAGATATTTTTATTGGGAAGCATGAAAGAAGGAAGGGTTTCGATAAAGCCAATCCAAGGGTGAATTATGGCCTCTAGTATGGTACACTGGGGCTCAATCCTTCCAGGGACCTTTTGAGGAACTATATACAAATGTACCTCAGAATGGTCTGCCTGAGGGACACATGAGGAGAGGATTGATCTACTACTTCTTGTTCCCCTTTGGCCAAGGGTGGCTCCCTGGTGTTTACTTCCTCCCAACTTCTAGCCGTCTGTGTGATCAGAATGGCTGGTCTGCAAGAATCCCACATGGCTTGACAGAGAAGCCTGGGGCCAGAAAGTGGGCAGGGTATTTGGGGCAGCTGACATAATGTGAGATCAGGTTACATCTGAGCACAGTTGACTGCATTGGTAATGATGAACAGGCTTAGAGGATGTGAACTGGGGTATAAGAGGTATTAGATACAGATGTGATCTTGTTGTATGGCTCCAACAAATCATTGCATAGTAGTCAAGCAACAGGACATTTCCTAAAGTCTGGATTTGTTGGTCTCAGATCACACCATTTAAGGGGCATTAATGACCCTGTCTTGGCTGGGATGCTCCAGGTCCTCTTCAGTCCCTATCATCAAGCATTCGCAAATGTTGGGGTATAGACTCAAGGTCACACAAATACCCAGTGTTTTACCTAAATGAATGCTTACATTCCTGTGGCTCATACCACATACACGGGTATGTTTTTGGTGCAATACCCCAAAACGTATGTGATTGCTGATGTTTTCTGGGGACTATGGTGGTATAAGAGGCACCCCTCTGGGTCAGGGAAGCTAGAAATAGGCTTAATTGAACTTCAAGATGTGAGAGAGCCCGGAACAAAGAGGTATGGCTCCAATGATGGGGGTGAATTCAGTCAGATCCAATGGGAGGCTTTTTTCATGATATCATGCTCTTGGAAGTGGGAGATGGGAGAAGGTCAGAGTGGGAGAGTATGTATTTTGTGGAGCTGCCCAACAGGTGATTTTGCAAATCTCTCCATTTTCTTTGAGAATACTGAAGTGAGCTAATTGCCCAGAGGCTAGTGGAAATTTCACAGGATTGTTGGCACCTTTCTCACTGTTCTCTATCAGGTCCCTGCAATGACCTCCACCTCCAAGGCCAGGAGAGGCCATGAGAAATGAGGGTGGCTGTGAACCAAGCTCCTGGAACAAAGAAATGATGCAATTTAAGAAGGAGGCAGAATGCTTGCATAGACTTCTGTGTTCCTACAGCTTTTGAAAACCCGCAACTGCCCTCTTGGTTTCTTGGCCACAGGTACTACTAAGGTGCCTATCCTCATCATTGGAGGGCCTGAAAGTGACTTTGCATTCCTAAACCTGATCTGGAGGCTGGTGGCATGCCACCTCTACAACGCAGGTCATTTGCATGCACTGGGCGTCCTGCCTGCCACCTTCCCAGCCGGGTGGCCTCCTGGGACGCTGCCTTTGGCAGGAGTGTCTCACAGCTGGGCCGATTATTAGTGAGTTTCTGAATTATTTATGCCAATGCTCTCTTTCATTAGTGTTAATTGTCATAAATTGGTGGTAATCAAAGTGATTTAGATTTGAGGAGTAAGCGAGTGCGATACATTTTTTTTAGTTTAATGTTATAACTTTGGTTTTGTTGTTGCTCTTGAAGCTCCTAATAGCATTATTAGGAGAAGCATTATTAGGAGACCCTGGACTGGGACTCCAGAGACCCTGATTCTGGACGTGCCCTGGACTCATCCTTGTGACACCTTAGTAATCACATCTAACATTCTGATACTTCAGTTGAGCAAACAGAGCCTCAGAGAAGTTAGTGGTAGAACCAGAATTAGAAGCCAGGTCATTGAATTTCCTCTTTGCTCTCACCTACATGATCTCTTTGACCTATTGGGCATTTATTGAATTTGTGAGGACACAAGTGACAAGGCAGCTGTCTGCAAGCAGGAAGGGAACTCTCACCAGAAATTGACCAGGCTGGCACCCTGATCTTGGAATTCCAGTGTCCAAAGCTGTGAGAAAATTAATGTCTTCTGTAAGCCATCTTGTCTATGGTATTCTGTTATGGCAGCATCGGCCGACGAATACAAGGGGCTAGAATAGGGAGTATAGACTGTCAGGAGTGGAAAGCAACTTGTCTTTGCCTGAGTTCTTCCAAAAGCAGACACTGAGGCAAGGCTTAGAGTGAAAGCAGTTTGTTTGGGAGATGAGTCCAGGAAACAATGCTGAAGGGGTGTGGAAGTAAGACAGAGGAAGATAGGAATATATCAGTATAGGCAACTGGAGCTCACTCAGTATCCTTGGGGATCCTCTTAAAGCCTGTGTGGAATATGCCTCAGAATGTCCCTATTGAAGGCCAGGAAAACGATAATGTTCATACACCAGCTCACTGTTTTCATAAAGGTATTAAGTTCGCAGCCCTTCTGGCTGACCTGGCATGTGCTGGCTTAGCAGCATATTTTCTGGGTCAGAGAGCACTGTCGGGGAGAGATGCACAGTAAGGTGTCCTAGGAACTGTCTTAAGTCACCTCTGGATAGACTGAAGGGACACTAATACAGTACAGACAATGTCAACTGCTGCAAAACTCACAATTGAAGGCAAAAACGAACATCTGGGGATCTTGTTAAAAGACAGGTTCTGATTTGGTAAGTCTGGAGTGGGGCCCGAGATTCTGCATTTCTAACAAGCTCCCTTGATGCCAATGTACGTAGTCCATGGACCAGACTTTGAGTAGAAAGAGTTACATACTCTGTCGTGAATGCAGCTCATTTCAACACATATTTCTTGAACACCTGCTGCACTGGATACTGGGGCTACCCTATGCCTGACATAGGGAATAGTGAGATCAGAACATAGGGATCAGGTGTTACATCCACTTTACAGGAAGGGTTTATTTTGCTTTAATTGTCCAGAGTTGGAAGTACTCACTACATATTTATTTGTTTTAAAAAACAGAAGAAAGTAGGATTTTTGAACTTTTCTGTTTCTCGGACAGAATTTTCACCTAGAAACGTGGTAAAGAGGGAGGAAGTCGAGGAGGTGAAGGGCAGTGCTAGCTGGTTTCTTCAGGATGATTCTTGGTAGCTGCCTCATGATACATGTACACAGATTTACCTCTTAAGTATGTGTCGCAATGTCTTAGTATCAGCCTATAAGAGGGTTTTCATAAAGCCATTGCTAACTAACCATTTAAAATGTAAAAAATCTAGTTATAATAAGAATAGCAACATTTTAATAGTACTTCTTAGCTTACAAAATATTTCCCACCACATTATCTCATTATGTCCTTTGCAGGTTTGAAAGAAATTATCTACAAATGGTATTTTAAAATAAATGTATTGCACATTAGTGCAGGTACATTACACAGCTGGGTATATAACATTCCAGATCCAATGATAATAAAAAATGACTGTGAAGAAGATTGTATATAAAAATATACTGTGTCATAGGGCACTCAGACAAAATCTGCATTAGCTGGGAAAAGGCAGTTTAAACTTATTGTCACTCATTTCTCACTTTTAAATTTCCCAAGGTAAAAGTTGTAACATTTCAACCAGGGTCTTATGAACACTTTTGGCCCATGCAGATATTCCAGTTTGACTACTTGGCTTCTGTGGAAAGGTTTTGGGCCCTCTATATGCCTACTTTCAACTCAAGCACCAAGAGTGTGGCTCATACACAATGGGCATACCAGATGAATGTCAACCTCTTTGGCTGAACAGCCAATAGACTCAGCCAGTCAGATAAGGGAATAAAAATGATATGGTAAAGAATTTCTTCAAACATTTTTAAATGACCTGGCTATGATGACCTTCATAAAGATTCAGGTTCATTGTCCATGAACTCTATTAATAATTGTGTGTATCAAATGTTATCAATAGAGGTTATGAATTACATCTAATGTATAAATTATACATAAGTAAAAGTGAATATTCTATTTATAATAATATTCAATAATTTTAATTACCATGAAATATTGAGTGAAAAGGAGGGAAATGGATACCATTTATGAATATTTTATCAGTTAGAATGCTTTTTAATCTAATAAATGGAGTATGTAATAGAGCCTAAAAGTAGGAGTTTATTGTTTACATAACACAAGTCTGGCAGTAAATGGTTCTGAAGTCTATTAATTCAGCAGCACAGTTGATGTCTGGGTCTGGGTCAACTTCTCCAGGATTCTTTTGATTTTCATTTCATGCTCACAAAATGGCTGCCACAGCCGTAAGCGTCATGTCCTCACACAACTGAATTCAAACAGGAAAAAGATTCTTCTTCTTTTTCTCCCTCCCCACCCTCCTCCTCCTCCTTTATCATGGAGAAGAATCCTTCTGAGAAGTCCCTAATAAGTTTCCCTCAGACTGTTTTTTACTAGAAGTGGGTCACATGCCCTTCCACATACCAATCACGGGTACACATAGAGAAAATAGGATTAGTGTGATCGACTCAGATAATTATGTTTAATGTTCCAGGGATGTGGTAGGGTCTAAACTTCCTAAAGCACACTGCTTCCTCAAATCTGAACAAAATATGTGTTATTAATTATGAAAAAGGGGGAATGGCTCTTGGAGAGGCAAGCAATTTTATCTGATGCACATAATTTTTATTGTTTCTTTGGAAGTTCTTTGGTTGCCCATTAATTGAACCAGAGGCAAATTTGGATGTTATAATCAAAGGCTAAGATTGAAAACCTTACCTCTTACTGAATTCTGTAGTAGCATATCAGTATTTTGTGGAATAAGATGTGTTTCTTGTTAGTTTGGTTTTCTCATAAAATGGAAAACTTCCTGTCCAGAGGTCAGCCCCCATATGGTGGCTGTTCCACACTATTGCTTGCATGCCTGGGGTCTTCCGAGGGGTAGAAGGAGAAATGGCATGAGGGATAAAGTTATTAGAGGGGATTTTGGGTGAAATTTGTAGGGATATTTGGAGATGGAAGGAAAGCAGAGCTATGGGAGGGAAGTAGATATGAGGGAAAAAAGGATTTATATTAAATGTTACTATGAGCAGGTATCCATTCCCTTCATGTATTAAAAAAAGCCCAACTTAGAATGTGGGAAAATCTAGAATTAATGTCTGCTTGGTAGCCTGGGTCTCTTTTCAGCATTGCTGTGAGACTTATGTCTTCAGTAGGGCACATTCTCATTGTTCATTGTAAGGAGTAGGCATGGTATTCTCCCTGCTGACCCCATTTTCAGTTGAAAAACATCTAGACCTGCAGGAAGGTCCTATAGAAATTATACGATGTTGGAATCTCCATAGCTAAGGTCATCTCAAGTTCCAAGATGGCTGCTCAAGCATCAGCCATTACATCCACATTCCAACAAATAGGAAGGAAGAAAAGGGAAGAGGTAGAGGAGACTAAGGGTTGTGCCCCCTGGTTTCTTAAAGATGATTCTCCATAGTTGCTTCATGATACGTCTGCACAGGCCCTGTGAATCAGAATTTAATCATGTGGTCCACCTACCTATATGGGAGTCCGGTAACGTGGTCTGTATTTTGAGTGGCCGTGTACTTAGCTAAAGATTCCATTACTATGGAAGAATGGATATTGGGGGGACAAACAAAGGGAACCTCTTTCAGACTCATACCCCTCTCTATAAATGGGAAATGGACTAGCAGTTATATGAATTTTTACTCTTGTTCATGTCATTTATTTAGCATGGAATGTTCTTTCCCCCTTTCCATCTCACATATCTCCCTAACTCCTTTGTTATATACTGAAAAATTTTCTCACCTTCAAGACTCAATACAATGTTACTTTCTCAAAGGAGTCTTCTTGGTTTCTGCCAATTAGAGCTAACTTCTATGTCCCCCAGCCCTTTCCTCCTACTTTTATTATAGCAAAGTGTTCATTTTGTTTTACATTATCAGCAGTTATTTATTATTATTTTTTTAGATTGTGGATTTCCTGAGGGCTCGTTCCAGGATTTAATCATTTTCAAATCCATACAATGTCTACATGAAAGGGAAGAAAAACTCATATCTTGTTTAAGCCAATGTAATTTTGCATTTTTTACTACTCACAGCCAAGTATAATTCTCACTAACGTAAGATCCTTACCCCTCGTCTTTATAGAATTGGGCACCACTCTGTTTCTGAACTGATAATTATACAGGTACCACCTAAAAAAAGCTGGAACATTAAGAGAATGTTAATGAATGGTGAAAGATTGGGAAATATTCTTAAAATGGTGCGATAATGTGTTCTCAGTGTTAGGGAGTTTTGTGGGGTGTAAAGGAAGACATACCTGATTTAAAACCCTGGTGCAGTGAGTTAGAAATGTGTGACCCCTCATAAGGACATTATTCTACAAAAGGCAAAGTTTCCAGATCTGTAAAATGGAAATAGAATATTTACTTTGCAGGGCTGTTTGGAGAATTAGATAAGGCGTCTGCAAAGAGCCTGGCACTCAGAGGATACTCATTCCTAGGTATTATTATAATCATTATATTTCAGATTTGGAGCGATTCAGGGAAGAGCATCATGTTGTCTTATCCCAGAGTCACAAAACTGATTATACCTAGGCCAGCACTCCTTGGAAGGAAATTTGCCACAGAAGGCAAGAAAGGTTATTACTGGTAACAGAAATTGAGAGTGTATCATTTATAACTTTGTAATTGAGATTAAATTTGGCATGTTGACATGGCCAACATCCCTCCAACATCCATTTTTAAGTCTCCAGATGAAAAACTGAGACACAAAGTACAAGCACTCATTGATGCTCTTAATAGTAATTGCAACATGTAGGGTAATAGTAAAAATGATGAAAGTGGCAATTCCATTGAAATGTGGGCTGAAGCATACCTATTAAATTAGATCCATAGTTACAACAGCCTGGGCCTTTCGTAGTTCTCTAAGGAGAGGAGCAGTTAAACCCCAGATTTTGTCTTTATTGACAGCAGTATAGAAGTTATACATATCACAAACCAAAAACAATCAGTGACACAGCTGTCAGTACTTCAAGGTCAGAATAAAAAACTAAAGGCTATAATTTTAAGGAAAATTGGAGAAGTTTATGTGAGGTCTTGGTTTTAAAATGACTTATGGACTCCTCAAAGCATATAAATAACTTTTTTTTTGACTTTGTACCATGTAAAATGTCCAGGAAGTTTTGGTATACTTTGAAATTAATACCCAACACATATTTAGCATTTCTCAGTTTATTAAGTGCTTTGACATACTTTAACTCATTTAATTATCCTGCTAATTTCTATTGCTGCATAACTGGTTACCACAAATGTAACAGTTTAAAATAGCACATATTTATTCTCTCATAGTTTCTGTGGCTCAGAAGTCTGGACATCATTGAGCTGAGATCTCTTCTTAGGATCTTACAGGCTGAAATTAAGGTTTCAGCTAGGCTGCATCTGCATTTGGAAGATCACCTGGGAAAGAATCTGTATTCAAGCTCACTCAGGTTATTGGCAAAATTAATTTCCTGTGGTTGTAGGACTGAGAGCCCTGCTTTCTTGCTGGGCCCTCAAGCTATGGGACACCCAGCTCCTGGAGGCTGCCCATAGATCTTGGCACATGGGATTTCCCAGCTTGCCCACTGACTTCATCAAGCTAGTAAAGAGAGTTGCTAGAGGAAGTCTACTAGCCCAATGGAGTCTTGCATAATAAAATCACAGAGTGATCTCCTGTAACTTTCACCATGTTCTATCAGTCAGAAGCAATTCACAGGTCTTATTCACAATCAAGGGGAAGGGGTTAAACAAAGTCATGGACACAAGGAAGAAGAGATCATTGTGGGCCATCTGGAGTCTGTCCATCAACTTTTCAACTCAGTTCTTTGAGAAGGTGGGGTAGATACTCTTACTTCTGTTATATAGATGAAGACACTTATTTAATGAACTGATATTCAAGAGCACACAGTTAACAGGAAGTAAGAATAAACCCAGAATTCCTAAATCCCAGTCCTATGCTCCAACCATTAGTATCTAACCATCTTGTATATTTTGTATTTACCCATTCATCCATTCACCCATCTCACCATCCTAGTCCAATGTTCTTTTCACTACATTATGATTTTTTCTTGCATAAATGTAACATTCAGCAAACTCTTCTCTTTGAACCCAGCAGAACTGGTCACTGCATTAGGTTATATTAGATACACCTATGGTAACAAACAATTCCAAAATCTCAATTGCTTAAACAACAAAGGCTTATTTCTTGCTCATATCACACATCCATTGCATGTCAACTAGGTGCTTTCCCCATATTGTCTTACTTGAGGACCCAGGTTGATATTGCAGTCACCATCTTGGATGTTGCCAGTCCCCATTCCAGAGGGAAAAGAGAGTTCTGGTGAGTTTTGCAATGGCAATTAATGCTCTGACCCAGAAGGGGAAGAGATGGCATTTGCTTAAAACTCATGGCTCAGAACTAGTGAGATGGTTTTATCCAACCATAAGGTGACCAGAAAGTTCAATTCAGCGTATTCCTAGCAGTGGAGAGACCCAGAAATAATTGGCATATAATTTGGAAGTAATTACCACCCTAGCAGTACATCCCTGTCACCTTTGCATTGTTCCCAATTCCTCCCTTAACCTAACAGTCTGCTTCCAGATCTGTTTCTGACAGCCTCCGCTTTTGACTTTTGACATCTTTAGAGGTGAATCTATCCTAAAACTTAAGCTTCTCCAGGTCAGATTTTTATTTTTCTTCTTGATCACAATTTTCACTTTGTATTCTTAGTGACATTCCTTTTTAGCCATTCTGGGTAAATAATGCACTAAATCTTGCTGCACTCCTGGGACCCTAAACCCAGACTTTATAAGCTAATGACTTTACGATAATTAAGTCATTCATAGTATCATGATGAATGCCACGTGGGGAGCAAACTATGATTATATTTTTAAGTATCCTCTGAGTTCCTTTCTTTACAGATACTTGTAGGCACTGATCTAAATTCAATTAGCAAGTGTCATAAAAGAGGAAACATCAATGGAACAAAACAGATCAAAGGATTAGACATGACTGAACCCAGCAGGAAAGCAGAGCTGACCATTCTCAAGGTGAATAATTATCTGAAGAAAGGTGAACAACAACACATGCCCACTTTGGCTTAATGGGAAAGCTGCAACAAGTGAGCTGAAATAGTAATGCCATGGTCAACCATCTTAGGAGAATATTGCATTAGTACAACATTCTCAGTGCATGCCCACACTGCTAGAACAAGGTTCTAAAATATAAAGAAGCAGCTGAAGTAAATACACACGTTCACAGTGGAAGACACATTTTCATCCTATAACCGTGTTCTATTTAATCATTTTAAGCATTTCTGTCAACTCAAAGACTAAATGACACTCAACCTTGTGCATAAATTCCATTACCACTATAGCGCATTAAAAAAAAAGGTTTCCTTGCTTGAGAACAAGGAAAGTGGTAGATTAGGAAAAACAAACTCTGGGGAATGTCTCTTTCATTCATGGAAAACCCACAATTTCTAAGATTTAGCTCCCAATACAGCATTTGCTGGTCATGAGGTGACTGGATCAAGTGAGCCTCCTACTGTGTCTGAGAGGCTCCCATTTTGATTCTTGGGACTGTAGTCAGACCGTGAAGCCCTTGAGTCTCTGGATTAATTCTGGTTCATCTTAGGCTCAGATTCCTACCTAAGCAAAAGTCCCTTCATCTTCTCCAGCACAGCCAAGGTATTCTGGAACTTATTAAGAGCTTTGAAAGAGCAGAGATACATAAAACTTCATAAGGTATCTTGCAGGTAGCAGTTTCTGATATTTTCCATAGCTAGCTCATTGCTAGGTCTTGGCAGCCCTGTCACCTTACACTCTAGCTGTCTTTATTTACAGAGTCTTCCCCGAATCAGAACCTGAAACATGGCTCTCTATCTGATTTGATTTGGGCGTTTATCCCAGAAAGTCAACGGACTGGTGGTGAAGGGAGGCGGCAAGCAGAAGCGGTCTTAATGTCCTTTTTTTTCCATCTTTTCAAAATGTGTTTCTCTACTCTTGGAGTCTAGAGTCAAGCAGAGGTCTTTTGGTCAAAAAGTAATTATCTTTTTAACCCAGGAAAAGTGTGAAGTCTACAGGACAAGCTTTGGAATAAAAAGAGACTTATGCTAAGTCAGTGCTTTGCATAGGCCTTCCAGACTGAAAGGGGACACAGTAGGAAAAAAAAAAGTTCTCAGCATTCTTTACATTTTATCTTCACAACATGGATATAATTTTGTTTGGAAATTTTCAGAATGTTCAAATCACTTGTATGGTGATATTTATAAAACAGCTGGATTAGTACAGATTACAAAGGACAATCACAAAATGATGAGCAATAAGAAAGGAAACCATAAACCTGAGGCTAAAACTCCAGATAAAGGAGTGAATCCAACGGCTCATATTCACCCAATTCAACAATTAAGAATGTAATCTACTAAATAGATTTTGAGCCCCGTGATGAGAGTCCCTGTTAGTTGCTGTAGTGGTGGGGAGTGGGGGTGAGGGCTGGGAAGAATGGGCAGGAAAGTCTGCCCTTGAGTCATCTGTTTCTGATAGAGGAAGTGAGCAGAGAACATGGGCAACTATGTGGCAGGTAGAATGTTGTGAGGGCAATGAAAGAGGCACAACCACATGGAGTCAGAATGATTGGAAAAATCCTGTCCAGGATGGGGAATCAGGAGAGAACTTGTGTAGGAAGTTCAGGTAAAATGCAGTGTTTTAGCTGCGTTGTGAAGTGGTGCTGGGATTTCTCCAGGTGGGAATGGTGAGGGAGAACATTGCCAGTGTGTGTAGAGTTTGGAGGAGACGACTATAGGTCAGTTCGTCTGGAGTCCAGCGCATGTGCACAGGAGAGGTTGGGGATGAGGCTGGAATGTTACATGTATCAGAACAGAAAGGGCTGTAAACATTAGATGAGAACTCTTGCCCATAATTATTGAGACAATGGGGAGCCCCTGAAAGTTGTTGAGCAAGATGCATTTGGCAACTGGATGCAGAATGAGTGGAGACAGCCTGGCTGTGGGAGGCAGTGAAGCTTCTTTAGGGACCGTATTTGTGGCCAGTGTGAAATCAGACTTCAATCGTGGAAAGACAAATTGCCAAAATCCAACCCAAAGGCCTAGAATGTACTCACTAACTGAAGTTACCACCCCTGTTATCAGGAAGGTGGCAGGTCCAGAAGAAAAGATGACAACAGATGGAAGATAGACAGCATCCACTGTCCTCACACTCAAAACTAATCAAACGTATTAAGTCACACAGGAGCTTAACAATTAGTGCCGGGGCTTTGGAAGTGCCAGTTGGCAGAGCAAAACAGGTGTGGAATAAAAGATTGGATTCAACGGGCTGTGCTGAGACAGAATCACCTCCCAGGAGGACCATCCCAGGGAAACCACGGCGGTGTTAGAGCAGGAAGGCGGGGGGCCCGCCTGTCATTTCAATTGCCTATTATGTGTCACATCAAAGCTGTAGCAGTGAAATGCAGCAACTCCAACAAACTGGATCTTTGTGAGAGGGCCACAGAGCAGGTAGTTTTAGGATTAAATTAAATAAATCGTGTGCAAGGGGTTCCCTGGTGGTGCAGTGGCTAGGCTTTGGCACTGTCAATGCCGTGGCCTGGGTTCGATTCCCAGCCAGGGAACCACCAGAAAAAAAAATTGTGTGCAGCACTTGGCAGAGGACTGGATCATAGCAAACTGTTATCATTCCCCATGGATGCTTCTGGAACAGCATACCTGTAGGGTGAGGGAGGACTCTTCATTTCCCAGCCCCGTGCTTTGGACTCTGGACAGTGTCAGGACACCTGGTGCTTTTGCACTTGATGTTGTATTACAGAACCAGCCATGTGAATTGATTACTGCTTGATTCTGGTACAACACAATCAGGAACGTTGCTTTTTCTACTCTGTGACTTCCTCTTACCTTCTCCAGCCCAGCCTGATTCTTCCTAAGTGCCTCTGCCCTATTTCCTGGTTTTTCCCTCTCTGCCACCAGGAAACTGCTGGTCCTGTGCTGCAGGCTCAAGGATCTGGCAAACTAATCTGGGACTGCTTTGGGTAGCTAATTAGGGGAGAAGAAGAAAGTACAGAACATACCTGCATCACATTTTGGAGAGACATGGGAAGTCTTAGAGAGGCGGTAGAGCAGGAATTAAGTTAGGGGAACTGCTCAGGGCATTTGGGAGGCTTAGGTGTCAGGATAGTAGCCAGAGTCCTTTCCTGTCTTGCTCCTCTCCTTCCCTCTTTCTTTTCTTTCTTCTTTCCCTCCCTCCTTCCATCCCTCCCTCAGTCCCTCCCTCCCTCCCTCCCTCCCTTCTTTCCTTCCTTCCCTCCATAGTATAAAGAATAAGACAGACCTCGCCTTGCTGCAAACTATAAGGGGGAGAAACACATGCACACAAATGACTTCAATGGGAGTGATAAGTGTCCTTGAAGAGACACAGATGATGTGATCTGTGAGTTCAGAGAGGGGAGTGATGACTGCTGATTGGAAGGGTTATGGAAGGTTTCAAGGAGAAAATGGCAATGGGCTGGGTTCTGATTGACTTGTAAGATTTAGACACTTGAAATAAAGAGAAGGCAACAGCTCCAACAAAGTTTAGAAAAGAATAAAAATGGTGGTCTTATAAAAGAATGAATCATTGTTGATTTTGGTCAGAATCTAAGTGTGTGAAGGGAATGATGGACCAGATTAGGGAGGAGTTTGAAAGCTAGAGTGGGGATTTGGAACTTCAGTTCATACCATTAGGGAGCAGGGGACTAATATTCTTAGAACAGTGTTTTAGGAAGATTACTTGATCAGCGTTGTGTGGAATGAATGGGTGAAGGCAGGGGAGCAGGGAGATGGATTGAAAATACTGCAATGGTCCAAGAAGTGCTATTGCAATGAGCTCAGAACTGTCAGGGAAGTAAAGAGGAGTTAGACATGAATGGGATGCATGTTGTGGAGTTAGAATTAGTAAACATTGGTAACCAATTGAATATAGGGCCTAATCAGGAAAGAGGAATCAACAATGACATTTCTGCCTTTTTTCCCCAACTGGGATTGTCCAACTCCACTTGTTCCTTAAGGATACTGGCTTCTCTTGGTTGAACAAATAATCTTACAAACTTCCCATTGCACAGGCTTTGCCCTGCTTCCCAAATCCAAAACTACCCGCCACCTATTCTGATGATGAGGTGAAAAATATTTTTCATTTATCATCATCACCATATACAAAGAAGTATCCAGTTTTGTAATTAGGCTGACCAGATGTCCTGTTTTAAACAGGACAGAAAACAACGGTCCTGTCCCATTTCAAATGGTATGTGTGGTCAGCCTCGTCTCATTGGGCTAAATTCAAGGTGTCAGTAGGCTGACCATATATACCATTTGAAATGGGGCAGTACTGTTGTTTCTGTCCTGTTTGAAACAGGACTTTTGGTCAGCCTACTTGTAATGGACCATGGCACTTTTTACTGCCACGGTTCCTGAGAATTTTGCAATTAGAAAGGTTTTGACAATGCAGTTACGCTGTGGGAAATGATTCAGTTGTCTCCAAAGTCTTTGTTTCAGGTGTACAAAACAACACAGTGATTAGACATTTATATATCTCACAAAGTAATAACACCGATACGTTTATCACCCACCTGACACTGTACGTAGTTATTCGAATAGTATTGACTGTATCCCTGTGCTGTACTACACTCCTATATCCCGACTATTTTTAAAAATCATAGTTGACATTCAATATTATTTTATATTAGTTTCAGGTGTAAAATGTAGTAGTTAGACATTTATACAATTTATGATTCCCTTATGGATGCTTAGGTTGCTGCTTTGATTTTTGGTGTGGTGGGAGAGGGAGAGAAGAGGTTGCCTGGGGGCACTGCTGACAAAAGGCTTGTAAGTGTGATGATTGTTCCCTTGTTCCCTGTGATTTCTCCTTGGGAACCGTAATCAATTAGGCCTGGGGCAGCTGCTGTTTGTTCAAGTGACCCACCTGCCCAGTTGCTACTGGTATTCTCCCATATTCTTACTATATCTACCATCTATTAATACATCTTGTTTGAGTCTATTTGGTGATAGACCATATGCTGAACATCCCTCTTCCTTTAAAATTTCTCTTGTCATTGATATCCTACACATTTTCTTCCTCTTGCCCTCTCTTTCTCTTCTTTTCTCTCTCTGATATGAACAGATATGATTGAAGATGTAGAAATATATCATTTGAAACTTTTTTGGAGGGTGCTTAAAGCATCAAAAGTGCAACCCTCAGTCCGTGTCATGGCTATGGCTCTGTGGTTGGCCCCATGTTTCTTCTTTGTTCTAGAATCTAGGCTGAGGAGCCGCCCCAATCTTGGTCCTAAGGTAGAGACCAAAAAAGCAATGATGGCTGGATTCATGCACTGGCTTTTGGGTTTCTATTCAGAGGTGGCAAATGTCACTTCAAAAAAAGTTTCTTACCAATGGTCACCTGGTCCCAGAGACAGTGCCACATAGTTTAAGTTTTTTACTCATTGTTATAGCAGCAGCCCATTTCTTTCTTTATCAGCATTTTCTAGGCTATATGGCAGTGGAAACAACCCCATATCTTAGTGGATTACAACAACAAAACTCTAATACACACTACACCAATGTGCCAACTCGAGGGCAAAGGTAGCTCTTAGCTCGTGATTGGGCTCAAGTGGCTTCTTCATTCTGGCTTTAAAGCAGAAGGAATAGCCTTCTCTTGGCAGAGGGAAAAGAAATTTAAATTTGCTTTTTCTAAAAAATAGATCTTTGTTTAAATTGTGGTAGGGCATGGTTTTCTTTTCTTTTCATCCTTTTTCCTAATGAGATCTCCAGCCTTGAACACTGGCCTATCCCAGGTTGGGATACCAGAAAAGGGTATTTGCCGAGGGTGAAATTATTTCGAGCCTCTGTAGGTGTGATAATGCCTTTGGTTTTGCTATAATACAAAGTGCATGAGGTTAGCAGAGCAGGGTTTGTCTTGTGGACACTTCATTTTGAGTCTGGAAGCAGAGTGTTCTTTGTCCTTCATCCCCTACCAACAGGGCTGGGTGCAGTGCCTCCTCCCCAACATCCCTCCCCCTTTGCCAGAAATGAGATGAAGAAGAGGTAGGATTCTAAGGGTTGAAGAGGTAGAGGGGATAATGAAGGGGAGATGAAGATAAGGAATAGAGACCAGAGAGGCTGGGTTCTCTGACAACCACTTCTGCTTTACTTGGGACCCAGTGGATGACTAAAAAGTGGTTTTGCCCATACTGCATCCTTGTGTATGTATGATCACCTAATGGTATGGGTTCCTTTTGGGTGTACCTTGCTGCCTGTCCAATAGTTAAGGGCCTAGGTCCATAACCCTATTGCATTACACAGGTGAAAGTAAGGCTGCTTTGGTGGGGGTTGGAAGACACTACCATCCCCCATCCACCCACTGCAGAATCTTGGGGCTCTGAGAAATATAGTTTGAAGATATAAAGGATAAAGTTATAATCCTGTGGTCCAAGATCACAGAACCATTGAACATGACTTCTAGACAAAATGTCAGGGTTTTTGTTACGGTTGTTAAGCAATGAGATGCAACTATAACAACATCTCTTGAAGATTTTCAGAAGACAAAGGACATGGACTAGAAGGTAAGGATTATCTTTTTTTTTTTAAATGTGGGTAGTTCCCTGGTTGGGAATCGAACCCAGGCTGCAGCATTGACAGCGCTGAAGCCTAGCCACTACAGCACCAGGGAACTCCCCGGTAATGATTATCTTATATGTACTTTATGCTGAAGATTAGTACTCCACAATGAAGTAAATTTAAGTACTTCACAATGGGATAAAGATAAGTACCCCACAATGAGATTTTTGTTATTTTGGCCTTATCGAAAGGAACTCTGGCCACTAAAGGGGTCTAACGCACTTAGTGGTCTCCTAGAAGCTGTCCATAGACGTGGTGAATTTGGAAAAGAGCCAGATCAGTTAGGAAATTGGGTGGAGAGCAGAGAAGCCACTCGTGCCAGGCTGAGGAAGACTTCAAGGCCGGGGGCAGTGAATGAAGCCAGAAGTGACTGGAGTTTGTTTGTGTGAACTTGTATGTAGTGAAACAGTCTCATGTTTTTTTGCAAGTAAGTAATTCTGTATTATGAACCCTGAATTTAGGAAAGGGAACCAACATGAAATTGTGTAGACTTGTAATCCTTCACCTCACAATGACCCTTGACGAAGTACGTGGTCTGGGAAACACGGGGACTGTGGCGAAGCAGCCTGGAGGACTGAAGAATTTCTTTTCCGTGCTGACAGCTGCCAACTCTGGGAAAACAGGGCTTGTCCTTTCCCACCAAATCTCCGTCAGAGGAACATGTATTTTGTGTTTGTAGGGGAGAAAAGAAAGAACATTTGTTTTTATCTCTTACTTCTGTGGCGATGTGTTAACAAGTGAAGGGGAGAAGGTAGCATCTTTGTACGATTATACAGGCAACTTGGGCAGCGTGTGATACAGGGGTTTTGCAGATTTGCTCTTGAAAGCTGTAGATATCTATGCATACTGTTCCCAACTGAGAGAAAGCTAGGATAGCTGCTACAAATGTCAATCCAAATATAAATGCAATTTTTTTTAAAAAGATCACTTTCATAGCACTGTATTCATAAACATGGAACGACTTCCTGTTTCTCAAGAAAAATAGTCATTAACACTTTTATTTCTCTCTTATGTGTTATAATTATGTTATTATAAATATGGAAACGCTAAAGAAGGTCCCCAGGACTTCTCCCAAAGCTGAATGTAATGGGGGCACCCGCTGCAATGTATGAAAGTTGGGTGCCTGTCAGGGAGGACCATCACCAAGGACAGCCAGAGAGGAGAAGGGAAAAAGTGGTTGAATAGGAGAGGAACAAAAGCTTAAGAATTTTTATTTTCTTTGTACTTAGGCTTTATGAATTATTTTCTTTCTAAAATGTCTTTAAAAATCAGGACCCTCCACTGAGGCCTAACATGAAAGGCTCTGGGGTTGGTAAAAGCATTAATTTCTGAAATGCAATCTCTTGCCACTGTGATAAGCTCTAGCTTCTCTTGATGAGTTCTTATCCTTCCTACTGCCTGTGGTTTAAAAAGCTATGGAGAGAACCCTAAAAACCAATAAGCCATTTAAAAACTAAACAGTAAGACTAGAAAACACTAAATAGAATTTTAAGTGTAAAGGGAAATTAGAGCTCTGTTGGTAGTTTAGAAAATAGGGACTCAAAAGAGCCTCATGTTTCCTGTTTCTCATTCAGGGGCCATCTGTAGTGGTTGTTTAAGGCTTCTGGAGCTGTTTTTCTAGAACTCTCTGGGACACTGGGGGTCGGGAGTAGAGGGGTATCTGAATAAGGAGCTAGATTCCTTGGACACGGAGCTGGCTGGGAAGCTTGGTTGGCCTTTGACAAGTTGGGGTCACATTTCTGAGATGCACGTGCTACAGGAAAGCTTGGGTAGAGGCCCACATGTCAGGGTCCCTCTGGAGTCGATTGCCAGATCTGTTTAGAGAGAACCAACCGTGATCTAAAATTAGTTAAGCTCTAGGAAACAGGGGGTTCCAGCTGACCTTGATGAAACCCGGATTCCATTTCTCGGACTTTGAGGCTACAAAAACATTTGGGGAAAAAGATCTCAAGGTTATATGGGAAGTGGTGATTGAAGCAAATTTAGAGCTCCTAGTTCCTAACTGACTCCCAGTTCAGGGAGTTTTCATCTCTACATCTGCTACTTCTAGCTCTACCTGACTTTATCGTGTGCCAAACATCTGCCTTTGTAGGAACTAATTTCTCTCCACCCCTCCCTCTTGCCCCTCTCTCCCTCCTTCCCTCCCTCCCTCCCTTCTTTCCATCTTTACTTCTTTCCATCTTCAAATATTTGGTGCTCACCATGTGCTTGGAACTATGTCATTTTTGGAAAGACAAAAAATAAGTAAGAGTTTTACTGTCTTAAAATATTAAGCTTTAAATAGTTGATAAAGTGGAAAAAACTGCACCTAAGGACTTAGGAAATCAGGGGTCTTTATAACCATACGTTTCATGATAATTGACCAAGGGCATAGTCAAGGATCTAGAATCAAGTCTAGAACCAAGCACATATATATTTGCACATGAGATGCTTGGATAGGGTTGGTGAAGTCTAATCTAGCTGATGAAAATATCTCAACAGGAACACTTAATCTACTCATGGGGTGGTATAAACTTCTGTCTCCCCACCTATTATTATGGCCCCAGCAGAGGTAGGTTGGAGGGAGGTAGGGTGATAAGGATGTGAGTAAAGGCTTGGGCAGCCATAGGCCAGAGGGGACAAGGTTAGAGCCAGGACCAAGAGTGTCATGGCAGACACTGGGAACTCAGGACAAGGGCTTAGTGCAAATTCAAAGGACAGGGAAGAGCAAGTAGGAGCCATAGTCATAAGCCAAATGGGAAGCAGAAGCCAATGGGCATGACAAACCTGTGTCAAAGACAAGTCTGCAGTATCCACAGTCGTCTCTGAGCAGAGAGGCCATGTTGAAGAAAGACTGGGCTCAAGAAAAGTTTGTATTCTTGCCTGGGGCTCAGCCAGATGCAGGACCTGAATTCCCTGAGCAGAGGCCCATGGAGCAAAGCATATGGCTCATGCAAGCAGCCTCCAAGCTTTCTAGAGTTCCCTGGAGGTTGTCATAACTACTGACTTATTAAGAAGGAGATATAGATGGGGGTCCCAGGAAGGGCCTCAATCTCTCAAAGTTGCTTTTGCCTTCTCCCTCTATGACTGCACAAAGCAGAGAGAAAACTCTCTGTAGGCATTTCATCAGAGAAGTAATTTCAATCCACTTACACGAGGTGACAGAAGAGCAAATGGGTAGCACAGTGACATGCTTACCATCTGTGAGCTTTATTTTAAAAAAATGATTTTACTATGTTTTCCTCACATAATTAACAAAATGCACGCAGGTGGATGGGTGATGAGAAAAACCCATCAGATAAGAGCAATGAAGAAAAGGCATTTTGTTAGAAAAGGCACTTAGGTTTGTAACCTGTATGCAGGTTTGAGAGGTGTGGGTGACAATGTAAAATTTCAGATCTTTAAAACACCATCTTCATATATACTCCACTGTCTGGAGATTAGAACACAGGGATCAGAGCCCCAAGTCTAGGGCTGGTTTATTTGTTTGTTTACTGAACACTGGTTAAGCATCTAAAACAGCGGTTCTTAACCTGTGGGTCACAACCCCTTTGAGGGTCAAACGACCCTTTCACAGGGGTCGCCTAAGACCATCGGAAAACACATATCAGATATTTACATTATGATTCATAACAGTAGCAAAATGACAGTTATGAAGTAGCAACGAAAATAATTTTATGGGGGTCACCACACCATGAGGAACTGTATTAAAGGGTCGCGGCATTAGGAAGGTTGAGAACCACTGAAAAAGCTGGGTGCCAGGAATGGAGAAGTGAATATAATATTTCTTCTTTCCATAAAGAGCATAATTCCAGTTGAAGAGAAAAATATATACATTACTAATAATGTTGAGGTATGCAAGTCTAGGTAAGCCTAGAGTAAATGTCTGGGCTAGATTCCCTAAGAGCATAAAAAGAGAAATGCCTACTTCTGCTTAGGATGGAGTAGGAGGCTTCTAGGAGAAGATGACTCTTACTTGGAATCTTGCAGACAAAAAGGGAACAGTACTACAGGCAGAAGGAAGGGAATTTGCAAAGGCAGAGGAGTGGAAAAGCATATCATTTTCAGAAACTTCAGTGTGACTGGAATCCAGGGAAATTGTGGAGGTAGCAGGGAATGTGGCTGGAAAAATAGGCTGAGGACCAACAGATTAAGGCTCTTACATTCCATACTGATATTTTTGGATTTTCTTCTAATGGTCATGCCACAGGCTGAGCTGTGTTCCTCTACCCATTCCTGCCATCCAAATTAATGTGTTGAAACCATAATCCCCAATGTGGTGGTATTAGGAAATGGGCCTTTGGGAAGTAATGAGGATTAGATGAAGTGAGAGTGGAGCACTCATAAGAGGATTAGTGCCCTTATAATAAAAGGAAAAGGGGTGTGTGGAGGAGAGAGAGACAGAGAGAGAGAGAGAAAGAGAGAGAGAGAGAGATCTATTTTTGCCATTGCAAAATGGACATCTGCAAGCCAGGAAGAGAGCTCTCACCAGAACCTAATGGGGTTGGTAGTCTTATTTAGGACTTCCAGCCTCCAGAGCTGTGAGAAAAGAAATTTCTGTTGTTTAAGCCACTCAGCTGACGGTAGTTTTTTATGGTAGCCCAAGCTGACTGAGACAAATCAATTGGCTTATAACATTTATTTGGTGGTAGTGGTGGTGGTGGTGGGGAATTTTTACTTTTTATAAGCCCTTCAAAACATGTGAAGAACTCTAATGTACCAATTTATCTTAGACTGTATCTCTCTGTTGTCTAAATTGTTGATCAAGGCAAGCATTCTAGTAGGGAAAGTAGGAGAGTCAGTTCTTTTATTTATTTGATAAATATTTATCAAGGGCAGGTTTTGTGTTAGGCATTTTGATAGTGCTGGAGTTACCATAGTGACTAAGACAGAACAGCCACTGCTCTCATGTGGCTTAAAGGAGAAGGTAAGAAGAAAACAAATACTCGTAGAAGCATAAGATAATTCTTGGTGCTGAAAATAATATGAAAAAACTAAAAATAAAACAGAGTGACATGACAGATGTAGGGCCTAATTTCCTTTCTTTTATTATAATTTTCATTTTTCAATTACATTTGACATACAACATTATATTAGTTTCAGGCGTACAACATAGTGATGAGACATTTATATAACTTACCCAATCCTCACCCTGATAAATCTGGTACCCACCTGATATCATACAGTTATTACAATATTATTGACTGTATGCCACATGCTGTGACTTACATCCCTGTGACAATTTTGTAATGATGACTTTGTGCTTCTTAATCTCTTCCCCCTTTTCACCCACCCCTAAAACCCCTCTCCCATCTAGCAACCACCTAAATATTCTCTGTATCTATTGGTCTATTTCTGTTTTGTTTACTTTGTTCTTTAGATTCCACATATAAGTAAAATTACATGACATTTGTCTTTTTCTAACTAATTTACCACACTGGGTATGACATCTTCCAGGTCCAACCAGGTTGTTACAGATGGTAAGATTTCATTCTTTGTCATGACAGAGTAATATTCAATTGTATATATGAACTACCTCTTCTTTTTTTTACTTCAATATTATTTTGTATTAATTTTAGGTGTACAGCATGGTGGGTAGACATTTAATATAAAAATTATCCCCCTGACTAGCCTAATACTCGCCTGGCACTAGATATAGTTATTACTGTATCATTCCTTATGTTTTACTTCAGATTCTCATGACTATTTGGTAATTAACAATCTGTACTTCTTAATCCCTTCACCTTTACACCCTGCCAAATACCCTTCCAACTATCACCCCAACAAATGTAGTACCCCTCAGACAACATACATAGTTATTACAATATTATTGATTATATTCCTTATGCTATACTCTACATCCCCAAAACTACTTTGTAACAACTAATTTGTATTTCTAAATCCCTTCCCCTTTTTTTAGCCATACCTCCAACCTCCCTCCCATCTGGCAGCCATTCAAATCTTTTCTGTATCTATGAGTTTGTTTCTCTTTTGTTTGTTTATTTTCTTCTTTAGTTTCTACATATAAGCAAAATCAAATTGCATCTGTCTTTGTCTGACACTCCACTCCCTACATGTCTTTTAATGGGGTATTAATCCATTCAAATGGAAAGTAATTGTTGATAGCTATGTAGTTAATGCCATTTTGGTGATTACAACTTTGCTTTTTTTTTTTTTTTTTCGTTTGGTTGTGATGAACTCCTTTAGCTTTTTCCTTCGATTTTGAATGATAGCCTTGCTGAATGGAGTAATTTTGGTTGTAGGTCCTTGCTTTTCATCATGTTGAATATTTTTTGCCCATCTTTTCTGGCCTGCAAAATTTCTATTGAAAAATCAGCTGGCAGTCTTATGGGAACTCCCTTATAAGTTACAAGTTGCCTTTTTCTTGCTGCTTTTAGGATTCTCTCTCTGTATTTAACCTTTGCAATTTTAATTATAATGTGTGTTGGTGTGCGCTTGTTTGAATTCATCTTGTTTGGGACTCTCTGTGCTTCCTGGTCTTGTATGACTATTTCCTTCATGAGGTTAGGGAAGTTATCAGTCATTATTTCTTCAAATAGGTTCTCAATTCCTTGCTCTCTCTCTTTTCCTTCTGGTAGCCCTATGATGTGAATGTTGGTATGTTTGATGTTATCCTACAGAAATCTTAAACTAGCTTCAGTTTTTTGGATTCTTTATTCTTTTTGTTCTTCTGAGTGGGTGTTTTCTAGATGAGCCTCTGCTTCATCTAGTTCGGTGATTCTTTTTGTTGCATTCTTTATTTCAGTTATTGTATTCTTTATTTCTGACTGGTTCTTTTTTATAGTTTCTATGTCCTTCTTTATGCTTGCTATCTCTTTGTTGAAGTTTTCACTAAGTTCCTTTAATATTTTTATAACCATTGTTTTGAGCTCTGTCTCTGATAGATTGTTTGCCTCCATCTTGTGTAGTTCTTTTTCTGGCGTTTTCTGTTGTTCTTTCATGTGGATGTATTTTTTTATTTCTGCATTTGGATGCCTATCTATGTTTGTTTCTATGCATTAGGTAGATCTGCTATGTCTCCCTGTACTGCTGGGTAGTCTTATGTAGTAGATGCTCTGTGGGGCCCTGGCACACTCTCCCTGGTCACCTGTGCTGGGTACTCCTGCAGCTTCTTGTTTGGTGCCAGTGCTGTGCCTGGATCTACTCAGCAAATGTCTCAGAGCACACTAAGTGCAGTTGCCACATGCCTGGGGTCTGCAAATTCTGATAGTTTTCCAAGAAAGACTGCAATGTGGGTAGAGGCTGGCATTTGGGGAGTTGGGTAGGGTGGGGTCCCAGTGAGTCAGCAGAGTGGAGCAAGCAGAACTCACCAGACCAATCATTTTCAGATGTGGCCATGTAGGGGGAGGGTACAATGCAGGAAAGATGGCATCCATCCATAAGCTGAATGGGAGAAGATCCCCACACAGAAAAAGTTGCAACTGTCCTCCAGCCCTCACTACAAAGCTGCATACCTGTCTGTCCCCTGTATGCCTCCAGTGCCCCTTGAGTCACTGTCCCCCTGCTGAAGCCTAGGGTGAGTGCCTGTGAGATACTGAGTCTGAGCGGGTCCTTAGAGGAACTTGGGTCTCCTACTGCCTTCCAGCCACTCAGATGGTCAGAATCCCCACTGTTTTCCACAGCCAAATGTTGTGGTCTCCTCTTTGTAGCACCAGTACTGTGGGCTGGGGAGCCTGGTGTGGGGCAGGGGTCCCTCACTCCTCTTGGGGGGAACCTCGGTGGCTGAGATATTCCTTCTGATTCTTAACTGACACAGAGGTCTGAGATGAGCCTGTTTCACCTCTCCGCCCCTCCAACCAGTTCTGATGTGGCTGCTTCTTTGTATTCTTAGTTATAAAAGTTCTGTTCAGCTAGACTTCAGGTGGTTTTCCAGGTTGTAATTTAGTTGTAGTGTTGATGTATTCATGGAAGGAAGCAGCTGCAGTGTTTATCTATTCCGACATCTCAGATCTGCTGTAGCTAGAGTTCAATAGGTGGTCTGAGAAGGCTTCTCTGTGGAGATGCCATTGGAAATGAGATGTAAATAATGAAAGAGCCACCATGTGAGGACTTGGGGGTAGATGAGGCTTTGAGTATCTGAGAATGGGAGAAGGTTATGAGTTAAGTGGCCATTTGCCATGGCCTGGGGAAGAGGTAAAGGTGAAAAGGACTAGGAGTGGAGATGGAGAAGGGTTTTGGATTAGGAATGGATAGATCTGGGACATATTTTGAAGGCTAAGTCATCAGGAGGATTGCTTGGAAAAAGAAGAGACAAGTATGAACTCCAAATTTCTGGATAAAGGAACTGGATAGGTGATGCTGTCACTAGGGAGGAACAATGAAATTAGCTTGACATTATGGGAATAAAATAACTAATTGGTACATTCAATGATTTTAGAAAATTTCCAACCTTTGTTTAGGTGTCAGGTGGACTTGTTTCTATGTTTGATCTGCTTCCACATCTGTAGTTACCATTACCTCCATCAATAAGAAATAGCAGCTGTCTAGTTTTAGGAGAGCTGTAGGGTCCCACGCAAAATCTATCACACTGGTACAGTTAGAGACCCTGCCCTCTGTCCGTGCCCTCAAGTTGTGTGTCCAGACAGATGATAACAGATAGACAAGAAAAGACTTGCCAAGGAGTTGCCTGGTTAGACCAGGTTCCTCTTAGTGTTGACCAATGTGCCTGCCATTTGCCTGTTTGCTCTCAGATCCAGTTCCCACCCTTCCCTTGCTCTACTCTGGATCACAGAGAATTATATTTCCAGATAGATTTGGCCAGTGGGAGGCACCGGCAGAAGTTTGCAGGACAGGAGGAAGTTTGCCCTGTCCTGGGTGAGGCTCCTCTCCCTGTGACAGCATCCTTTGCGATGCCCAGTTTCTATATGGTAGCCCCTGCCCTTGCCTAATCTCTCCCAGTGAACTGTGCTTTTGGGCTCTGATGATGCCACTTGGTTGCACAATTCCCCCTGCCACAGGGTGAAACTGGATTCCTGTTGTGGCCTTGCCATTTCTTCTTTGCTTTCTGGGCTCTTTGATTACCTGTTTAATCAATTCCCCAAATTCAGTTTTCTTGGTTTTTAAGATCCAGGGCAGTTCTGGTGTCTTCAGAGGACCCTGATTGATATGCCATATTTTATCTGATGGGTTCTGAGAACCCTAGGTGTTAAGCGATCAGTTTACAAAATCCCTCCTTTTCTGACTCTTCTCTATCACTCTGATTGTCTCACCCACAACTTTCCCTCTGGCTCTCTCCTTGTCTGCACATTAATTTTTTTGTTCTCTGACAAGTCAAACCCATTCCCTGTTTCAGAGCATTTGCATTGTTTTCTTCTCTGCTTAGAAAGCTTTGCCCAGATCTGCATGAGGGGCCTTATTCCTACATCAAGTGGATGTCTAGCCTCACAGTTTCAGTGTATCAATTCTGATTCTCTTCTCCATTGGTTTGAATTGGATAATCAAGAGTTCCCCAAATTAGTGTCTTTGCACAAGCCTGGAAGCATGTTCTTTTTGGAAATCTACTAGGGGTATTTGAGAGTTCTATTTAGTTTTATGACCCTTTAATAGCATAGACTTTTGACATTTACACACCAAAAGGAGCTGTCAAATTTTACACAGGCAGTAACTGATCTTGTTCAGTAGTTAAGGGAAAAAAATCTCTATTTTATTTTTGACTTATAATATTTTCTGAATGTATTGTGGAATGTTTTTGTTTCAGTTAAATGCTTTAGTTGAAAAACAGTAAAAACATTTGATAAAGCTTTATTATTATTTTTTTTAATAAGTAGAGAAAGTTGTGATTAGAGGAGGCCCGAAAAGCCCCTCTGATAGAATGTATTTTGCCTGAGGTTCTACTATTAGATTTCCTTATGTCTGGAAAAAGTCATGCTTTAAAAATCCAACTTCGGAGAAGTCCCATCAGTCCTTCTGCTGTTGGCATAAATAGTACAATTAACTTTCTTTCTGGCTTATAGATAGATCAGATTCTAAAAACAGTAAACTAGGGTTGAATTTTCAGGGACAGAAGCTTATCCAGAGAAAGCTGACCAACTCATCTTGATGTGTGCGTGTGTGCATGTGTGCATGCACGTGCATGCGTGTGTGTGTGTGTATATGGGTGAGTGTGTTTGCATGTGTGTGTGTTTGCATGTATTTTGAGTAAGCAGATGCCAAATGGTGGTGGAAAGAAATCAGAGCTTTTTCCTTTTTTGTTTTTTTTTAAATACCATTTTTTCCCAGGTCCATCTCTAGAGGATGTGTTTTGTTTTATTGTCTCTTGCCCTCTTACCCCAAACAGAAATTCTACTTTGGGAATCCTTAACTTTGATAAAGAGAAGAACAACTTCATGGAATCCATGGAATTAAGTTTTTCACCTGTTTACACATCCCAGTGTATATGTATGTGCATTAATACAGTAATTTCCTCATATAGAAATGTTAATGAGTCATTAATAGTAAATAATATAAATCTCAATCCTGAGTTTACAGGTGCTGGTGGGAAATAGTTAAGGTTTAACCTAGTTGTCTAGTGGGGGAAAAGTCCTATTCTTCTATATTTGATATGCATAAATAAAGTTATAGGTCCTGTCTTCTGTCTGGGGAAATCAAGATGCTTTGATATCAGCAAGCCCCTAGATGGCTATTTCAAAATCTAGTTGTTTACTTTGGGTAGGGAACTTTGCATAAAACAATTGACATTTAAAAGGTGTGTCATGGCTCCAATTAATGGATGTGTAAGGTGAGGTGGATATAATCCACTTCACCATTGCCTCCTGGACCACCTGGGGTTTCTAAAAAAAATGCTATTTACAAATTACTCTTTAGATTTTTACATATTTAATGGTTGTTTTCTTGATTTTCTGGAACTGGGAAATGGTTTACACCCAGTTATCAATCAAGACTGTATGTTATTTATATTATTACCTGTGTAATAGCTAGATAGAGAATAAATAATAGGTTTATACATTTTTGGTTCTTACCTATCATGATGAATGAATGCATTTTACATAATTGTTAGTTTTTGATATATTGGAGTTTAGGAGACTCGTTATAGTGATTAAAGAGAGATGATAAATGACATTTAGTCAAATGACTGACATATACCCTAGAATTTGCAGCAGGAGGTAACAAGCACAGGGACAGATTGCCATCATGCCAAGTATGGTGGAATAAAGGATGGACTGAGCATGCATCAGGAAGATATTGTTGAACCACTATACAGGCCTGGACTGCATTTCTCCAGATTCCATGTTGCAGTACTGTATTTTTCATATATAAGATGACAGTTTCGTCTAAAATTGTTAAGCCAAAAATTGGGATCGTTTTACACACAGGACTAACTGGTTGAGAGGGTTTCTTAATATTGGGTTAGAAAAGTGGGAGTTGTCATACATGGGGGCATCTTATACATGGAAAAACACAGTAATTAAATGTCTGTTGCTTAAAACTCTGATGATTGAGGTTGTTTCTTAAAGCCAAAGGTATTCCTAGCTGATCTGATGTCTCAAATCAAGCTCACTCTTTCCCATCTCTCCACTTTTCTTCTTCTTCTTATATTCATCAGTTAATGGCATTTACCCAGTTGACCATGTCAGGATTTTGGGGATCTTTTTCATCTTACTCTTGTTCACTTACCTTCTTGAATATAGGGAGTGTTTCTTGCTCATCCCTTAATCACCAAAGCCCAGTAAAATGCCTAGGACAAGGCACACAGGAGATATTTAAAACATGCTGGTTGAACCAAATTAAATCAGTGATCAGATATTTAATGTCATGGATTAGTACACATACCAAGTAAAGTGAAGAGGATTACCTTGGGAGACATTTTATTTAGGCTATAGTGAGTTTTGATAAACCAGGCTTGCCCCTCATTAAGAGAGTATCTTTCTATTGATTAAAATTCTTTTGTCCCCCTGATTCTATGTTTCTTTCATATAGACACCGTTGGATCAGCATTGTCTTATTTTTTCTCTTGGACCCTTATTTTTAATTTTTTATGTTGGAACTCTGTTTTCATGACATTTCTGCCCCTTAAATCAATACTATTGATTGGGCTATAGTCAGCGGTGCGATTCCTACCTTTAATCTTGCAGGCAGTCTGCATTTTTTAATGGCTTCTGCTAATGTCTGTTCTCTTCTTTTACATTGCTTGATTACAATAACCTTATTCTCAGAAACTTCAGTCAGTTTTCTATCTTTCCATGTACAGGTGGAGAATATGTTGACAACTGAAGGGATTCATAATCTTGGGGGGAAGTGGAGAGAACACCAGAATTGAAATGGGGAAAAATCTCTGAGGTTTGTGTAGCAGCAGCCCCTGTATGTATGATTTTAATCAAGTCACAAAAACCAATTAATTATGTTTTCTTGTATTTAGAATGGGAAGGAGAGTTACACCTATTCTGTCCACCTCACAAAACTTTTGTGAGAATCTGGAGTCCTACAAGTGTAAAACTTATGTTGAGTGTCTATTCTAGGGTGCAGTGACTTGTACTTGAACCACATAGAGTCAGCAAGATGATTATAGATGGGGGGAAGGTAGATCCCCAATGAGAGAAGGTCAGGCAATAAATAAATAAGTGTCCAAAAGAGCTAGTGTATAGAATCCAGAAATACTATGAGATCTTTTGAGCTTGAGGAAAGTTTCCAGTTTACTCTTTTCTATAAGGTGTAGAAGTTACTGGAAGAAGGGTCAGGAGGATAAATTGTTTTTAGAGATATAAAAACTCTCTATAAAACTCTCCTGTTTAGCTTTTCCCAGGATGGCCACACTTAATTCCTAACCTCAGAATCCAAAGAAGGCTCCAAACCAGCCCTTAGGTAGAGTAATTAGAACTGAAGTGCGATCCTTATTTAAGCTTCTCATGTTACAATAAAGAAACTGAGATTCAATGGTGGGAAATGACTTGCTTTAGGGTTAATCATTGTATGATCAGGACCTAGAACCCAGATCTCCTGTTTACTGTGCTGAGAAATCTGCCATTTTATCAGTTGCAACATATTTCCAAGTAATTCATTACAAGTAAGTGTTCAGGCACCAAGATTTTTGAAAGATTTAGTTTTTTGTTTTAAAGAAATGAAAGCAAGTTCAACGGTATCCCTACACTCATGCTCATATTTCCTACATTCCATCATTTCTTCAAGAGGAGAGGATTACATTCAACCTTGAACATACCTATGAGAGTATGCGAGAATGCATATGCGAGAATCAGCTGTGACCCCACAGAAAAAGTTTAAACATCACAATGTCAGATCATGTCATGCTCAAGAGAATCTCTGAGCATCTGCCTTCTGTAATTTATTCTTCATTTAAAGGGAGAAAAACATGACTTGATTTTCCCTGGACACAATACTGGACGGAGGAGCACAATATGCTCCTGAACACCCATGACTCAAGAGGTTATCAACTACTTTTTAACATCTCTTCATCTGAAGTCTCAGATCTCATTGGATAGTTTTGCTACAAGCATCTTATAGCAAAGAATTATTAAATAATTATTTATTACATTCATTCACACCTTCATTTATTAGCAAATATTAAGAGAGCCTGTATATGTTAGATACCAAAAAAAGGATAATTTACTGATGTTTATACGTCTATATGTTTAGGTTTCAAAAGTGAGTAAAAATGATTATTTGTTTTTAAAAAGTACTGAAACAGTAGTAAAAGTGTACTGTTGTCATGATTAGCCTTCTTTAGCAAGCTGTGTTGTACGGCATGTTAGAGTACTTAGTGGAGTTGAGTGCATTTAAGTGGTCATTCAATAATAATTGATAATGATGGTGATGATGATAGTGATCACAGTGACAAGGATGAAGTAACCATGGCACTTTGTAATTTCTGGTAAACAACAACAATTGCATAGCAACTTCTGTTGTTATCTTCCAGATAAGTGCCTGAAAACATTAATTAACTGGAGAGATTTCTATTAAGTCTCTTGGTAACAGGCAGCCTTCAGTCCAGCCAAACAGTGTAAATCAGTACTAGGTGGATGTCTGGAATAAACCATTAAATGTATGAATTACAGTGTTTCAGAGCAATTATAAAACTCTGAAGAGGGACCCCTTGGGAGATAAATATCTTTGGAGGATTTCAGAGAGGTCAACATGGTAATGAGAACTGACCATGGTAAGTGTGGGCTCTAGTGTTTGATTCAGTAGCCATTAAGCTGTATCTTTGCTGAATTATGATGACATTGGATCTCAGGCATCACATGGCCTTTTTGTTGTTGCTTTTAGCTACTCTAAGGTCATGGGTGATTGGTAAGAGGAGTGTGAATCAAGTGCAAAGGAAGAGTAGGTACTCTAATAACGTTGGTGAAGAACCTGGATCTGTTGCAAAATCTGGAGCTCTTCTGTTTCCCTCTCACATACAAGTAATTATTAATATTTGTTGTAGGGCTAGATGTATGCTTCCTTCTCAGATTACTAGGGCAATAGAATCCTTGGCCAGCTTTATAGACACAGATTTTACACACGGATCTATGAAGCCTTATATAATGTGTCCCGACATGGCATTTTTGCGAAGTGCATTTGCTTCATATTCTAAATTATTTTGCACAAGGGGCTACTTTAAATCACATGTCAAGCAAAACATGATCACTTGATATGAATCTGTCCTAAGTTTTGAGCAAGAACCCACCCTCCTCAGATTTGGGCCTTTGGAGGATTTGCCATATTTTTCTGTATATAAGATGACACTTTTGCCTAAAACTGTTAGACCAAAAATTGGGGGTCATCTTATACATGGGAGTAACTGGTTGATACTGATTTCTTAATGTTGGGTTAGAAAAGTAGGGGGCATCTTATACACAGAAAAATACTGTTATTTCACATTAAGAATTGAATCAAGATGTGGAATGTTACCAATATTGTTTTTGTTATTTGCTGTATCTCCCTTCTGCAGGGGAAGCCAGGGCTGGTAAAAATGAGAGGTGGAGATTGAAGAAGCAGCAGGAAATGATCACTCTTTTGGGGGGCAAAGGAGAGATGGGGTGAAATATATGTTGACATGGAATTAACTCAGTGGGTAGAAGGCAATGTAAATGGGCTCAGGCTCCTTTCAGTAAGGAAGGGAAGAATGATGAGAGCCCATTATAACACGATACCTTTTTTTTTCCCCAGAAAAAGAAATAATTTTACAGTTATGCCGTGTGTTACCACAGCTCAGGTGCCCATACCTAATCCAACCAGCTCCAATAGCTACCTGGAGAAGGTAGCTAATCTTCGTAACAACACTTTAAGACAAGGAGTTTTTACTCCTTTTCAGAGATGATAATAATAGATAACAGACAAGGGCTTCACATGAATGATGATCTCATTTAATCCTCAAAACACACCTGTGAGATTGGTTGATTGCTATCTTCATTTTACACGTGAGGAAACTCAGGCTTAGAGATATTATGTTGATTACCTGAAGTTTCACAGGCACACCAACGGTCTTCCCTGAAAACCCACGTGTGTTACGCTGATCCTTTGTTGATTCAGACTTGTGGCTCAGAGAGGTTCAGCAAATTGCTCAAGATCACACAGTAAGTAGCAGAGTTAGAGTCGAACTTATATTTTCTTTATCCATTCATCCATTATTCATGATTACTTAGGTAGTTTCCTATATCTTGGCTACTGTGAATAATACTGCAATGAACATGGGAACGCAGATATCTTTTCAAGATCCTGTTTTCATTTCCTTTCATAGTCAAAGGAAATGAAAACAGGATCTTGAAGGTTGGTGCAAAAATAATTGCGGTTTTAGACTGTGAATTTTGAATCATTATAACTAGGCTCAAACACATCTTTATTAATGATCGTAGGAACTATTACAATCAACATATTTTTGCTAACAAGAAATAAATTTGTTTATTCATGTAGTGTAAAAATCTACGCCTTGGGATTCGATGAACATTTGGAAAGCATTTTCTGCATCTTGCTGGTTGTGGAAGTGTTTTCCCTGCAAAAAGTTGTTGAGATGCTTGAAGAAGTGGTAGTCAGTTGGCAAGAGGTCAGGTGAATATGGCAGATGAGGCAAAACTTCATAGCCCAATTCGTTCAACTTTTGAAGCATTGGTTGCATTATGTGCATTCAGGCATTGTTGTGGAGGAGAATTGGGACCTTTCTGGTGATCAGTGACAAGTGCAGGCACTGCAGTTTTCAGTGCATCTCATCAATCTGTTGAGCACACTTCTCAGATGTAATGGTTTAGCTGGGATTCAGAAAGCTGTAGTGGATCAGACTGGTAGCAGACCACGTAATTAGTGACTGTGATCTTTTTCTGATGCAAGTTTGGCTTTGGAAAGTCCTTTGGAGTGTCTTCTTGGTTCAACAAACTGAGCTGGTTGTTGCCAGTTGTGGTATAAAATCCACTTGTCATCACACATCACAATCCAATTGAGAAATGGTTCATTGTTGTTGTGTAGAATAAGAGAAGACAACATTTTAAAATAACGATTTTTTAAAATTTCCAGTCAGCTCATGAAGCACCCACTTATCAAGCTTTTTCTCCTTTCCAATTTGCTTCAAATGCTGAATGACCATCGAATGGTCAACATTGAGTTCTTTGGCAACTTCTTGTGTAGTTGGAAGAGGATCAGTTTCTATGATTGCTTTCAATTTGCTGTTGTCAACTTTTAGTGACTGGCCACTATACTCCTCATCTTCAAGGGTCTTCTCTTTTTTGCAAAACTTCTTGAACCACCACTGCACTGTATGTTTGTTAGCAGTCCTAGGGCCAAATGTTTTGAGTTGTTCATGTTTTGAGTTGTCTCCACTACTTTACAACCCATTTTTAACTTGAATAAGAAAATTGCTTGACATTGCTTTTTGTCTAGCATCTATTCCATAGTCTAAAATAAATATAAAATAAACAGCAAATAATAAGTCATTAGCAAAAAAACATAAAGTGAGAAATGCACAATAAAATGATGTATAAAATAACGACATTTATTTAAGAATGTATTCCAGTATCAAATGGCAAATTTCAACAATGCAAAAACTGCAATTACTTTTGCACTGACTTGAAATATATATCCACAAGTGGGATTTATGGATCACTTGGTAATTCTAGTTTTAATTTTTGAGAAGCCTCCATACTGTTTTTTAGAATGGCTGTACCAATTTGCACTTCCACCAACAGTGTACAAGCATTCCTGTTTTCCCACATGTTTGCCAACACATGTTATTTCTTGACTTTTTGATGGTAGCCATTCTAACAGGTGAGAGATGATACCTCAGTGTGGTTTAGATTTTCACTTTCCTGATAATTAGTGATGTTGAACATTCTTTTATATACCTGTTGGCCCTTTGTATGTCTTATTTGGAAAAAATATCCAGTTCCTCAGATGATTTTACAAACAAGATAGAGTTGTATGAGTTCTTTATATAGTTTAGATATTGACCCCTAATCAGATATACAATTTGCAAATCTTTTCTCCCATTTTATACGATGCCTTTTTATTTTGTTGATGGTTCCTTTTGCTGTGCAGAAGCTTTTCAGTTTGATGTACTCCTACTGTTAATTTTTGCTTTCATTGCTTGTACTTTTGGTTTCATATCTAAAAGAATTGATGTCAAGAATCTATGTTTTCTTCTAATACTTTTGTGGTTTTAGTCCTTATGTTTAAGTCTTCAATCCATTTTGAGTTAATTTTTGTGAGCAGTGTAAGATAAGAGTTCAATTTCATTCTTCTGCACGTGGTTATCCAGTTTTCCCAGCACCATGTATTGAGACATTATCCTTTGCTTATTGAGAATTCTTGGCTTCCTTGTCAAATATTTGTTGGCCATATATATAAGGATTTATGTTTTGTGTCTTGATTCTGTTCCATCAGTCTATGTGTGTGTTTATATGCCAATGCCATACTGTTTTGATTACTGTAGCTTTGTAATATAGTTTGAAATTAGGAAGTGTGATGTCTCCAGCTTTGTTCTTTTCTCAGGACTGCTTTGGCTATTTGGGGTCTTATGTATTTCCAAACAAAGTTTAGGATTTTTTTTTCTATTTCTGTCATAAATGCTATTGGGATTTTGATGGAGGTTGCATTGACCCTATAGAGGACTTTGGATATTATGGACATTTTTAACAATGTTACTTAATCCAATCCACAAACCTGGAGTATCTTTCCATTTGTTTTTTGTCTTCCTCAGTTCCTTTCATCAAAATCTTCTGGTTTTCAGTGTACAGGTCTTTCATCTCTTTGGTTAAATCTATTTCTGATTTTGTGAGTGGGATTGTTGTCTTTATTGCTTTTGTAGATGTTTTGCTATTAGTGCATAGAAATGCAACTATCTCTTTGTTGAAATATTCATTTTGTTCTTATATTGTTGACTTGATATAGTTAATTTGTTTATCTATGTTCTTTTATAGCTCTCTGAACTTCTTTGTTACAACTATTTTTGAATTTTTTTTTTGGTAATCACTGGACCTCCATTTCTTCTGGGCCAGTTACTGGGGGTTTTCTGTATTCCTCAGTAGAGTCATGTTTCCTTAATTCTTTGTGATTCCTGTAACTTTACATAAGTGTCTGTACATTTGAAGAAGCACTCACCTCCTCCAAACTTAATGGACTAACTTCTTCTGTAAGGGTAGACTTTAATTGCAGGTGAGGGTATATTAGAACATGCTGTGCACCAGGTCTAATGGTACAGATTGCCAAGTGTAGGGGCATGTGGTGGCACTGGGTCTGGAGGGGCTCTCTGACTCAGGCTTCTGGGATCCACAGTTTAGACAACTGTGTGGTTCTTGGCAAGCACTGTGGCAGGGAGTGGGGCTGCAATGACTGCAAGGGCTTTTGGAGTCCTCAGCAGCACCTCTAGGTTTAGCAGCTAGGGATGAGGGCAGGCAGCAATGATGGACAGAGCTGGTGGTGAGCACACATTCAGCTGCAGGGGCCAGCTGCCAGGTGCCTGTCGAGTGGTAGAGACCAAATACAGACAGACATGTGGTGGTGGCCAGGGCAGGCAGCAAGGGTTGAAGCCAGCTATGGGCTCACTGGAAGCTACGAGGCCCTGGCTGTCGGTTTGCTCTCCTGTGGCTGCACAGCCTCCCCTGCGGGCACTGCAGGAGGTAGTTGATGGGGGTTGGTGTGGGGTGTGTGTAAGTGCATAGCTGGAGGAGCTAGCTCTGAGTGTGTGCATGGTGGTGGAGGTCTGCCACAGAAAGGGGCTGTGTAGGCTGGAATCTTATATGCATGTAGACTCAGGCCTGGCAAGTACAAATCCCAGGCTCCAGTGGAGGTAGGGGGAGGAGCAAAAGATGGTAAAATTGGGGGCGGGGGTGGGTCCACTGTGGCTGTGCTGGCCATTAGTTTCTTCATTGGTGGAATCTGCTGGGTTTGTCTGCAGAGCAGGTCACTGTGAACTGTACCTGTTCCTGCTGTTTACTGCTGTTGGTAGCCCTTGCTTTTCTTCTTTGTTACTAGCTCTCTCTATTTGTCTCAGCTTTGCTTGGCTGGGGTGAAACCAAAGCAGGACCTGCACCAACATTCACTTAGTAATCACACATAGTTTTCTCTTGGGAGGCCAGGAAGAAAGCTGTGAAAGGAATTAAATAATAGAGAATCCGAGTCGGACCTTTGCAATACAGGTGACTCAGGTGCAAATAAGGCTTTTCAAATTCTTGAGGTGAAATCACGGTGGGTAATGCCTAAGAGCCATTCTCCCCCTGCATCTGATTCTGTCAGCAGCAGGCTCCTTGGGGCTTCCCCAAAGGCTGAGGAAGCTAGTCACTCACTCCTGCTCCTTCTTTCCTGGTGAGAGGAACTGTTTCTAGCTGGGAAGTTCCCTCTTGCCACTGATGGATGGGATGCATGATGAAGGCAAAATGAACCTGTCACTCTCAGGTTTTTTGTTTCATTGTTTTGCTGAAGTTTCCTGAGTGGACTCCAGAGCTCCCCAAGAGCTGATTTTTTTCATGTTTTTGTTGGTTTTTGTAGGGGGACAGAGGCTCGGCTCTTCTGTGTTGAGGTCATCATTTAGTGACATCACTCTTCTTAGGGCTTTGGTTTTTGTCATAAACCCAATCTCATTTTACTTTTATATATGGGTCACATACAGGTAATTAATTTATGGTTCCCTGAGAGTACCTCTATGACAGATAAAATAAGCACAAAAGTTTTTCTGTCATTTCTAGGAG
>PVJL010011353.1:0-43513 GCA_004026885.1 Lyroderma lyra | reverse complement strand
AATTTTGTGGTTGGGACAAGGTGTAGGTACCAGGTGCTTCTTGGGCCCCACTCCCTTCCCCTGTACTACTCTCATCATCTGAGGGTGGTGAGAGAAGTTCATCGGCTTACTTGCAGCTTTAGTTGATTGCTAAGGACGCTCTGTTCAGCGTTTTGTTTGGATGGCAATATGGTCCAGCGGCTTGGCGTGTGACTCTCAAATCCTGCTTTCATCACTTTGTAGTTGTATTAGTAGTTGTATTATCTTAGGCATCCAAATTATCTGCTCTGGTCCTTAGTTTCTTCTTCTTTAAATTAACAATGATCATGGTGCCTACTCCAAAACAAAACAATTTTAAATTTTGAGCTGGCAGTCAACTTGGGCTGTGCTCCACTAAAGTATTATTAACTGGGCAGGAGGAACTGAGGAAACATAATTTATTGCTAGCACTCTTCTTACCCATTTAAGGTATTTTATTTTATTTTATTTTATTTTTTTAATTCATTTTTATTGTTAGACTTATTGGGGCCATTTAAGGTATTTTAATTGGAAATTTTAAACTTCCATGTTGGAATGCCTGTTGATTTTAATGCTTTAGAGAAGTTTTCTTACACATCATAGTGCTTTTCCTGCTCTATATTTATTCATTCATCAAATATTTACTGAATGCCCACTATGAACCAGTTCTATAATAGGTGGGTGTTCTAAGTGGAGCTAAAAGAATGATAAAAAAGGTTAATAGACTAATATCTTCTTTTTAAAAATCTATCAAATATGCTTCGTTAGAATTGAGACTGCATTTCTATGGTGTTTTGGTAAAACTTTCATTATTTCTGACATGGTATTGGGCATCTTATACTTATTAACTGATGCTAAAAGATTGTTGTAGTCAGTAATGGAGACAATGACTCCAAGAGCAATGTGATTATCAGTAATTATCAGTGACTTCTCTTATTTGAAGAAAGTTAGTTACAGATACAATCTCAGCCTGAATAAGTGAGAAGAAGGGTAGATGAAATAGAAAAGGAAAGTTAATCTGAAAATTATTACCTCTCTCTGAAATTATAACTATGTTGGTAAAGACTTTGATTTCCTGACCTACTGTTGGTGAGAATAATATCTAAAATATAAAGTAAAGGTTTTACTGAACATGTCAGAGAAGATTTGCATCCAGTGGAAATTAAAAATAATCAAGCTTTAGTTTATTTACATTTCATTCTTCTATTGCTTCTTCTAGCCTATTACCTTTTACTTAAGGGAATTTCAATTTACTCTGAAATGCCAGGGCTCCATTTCTGATCTCCTAAATCAGATTACCTGGCAAGTGAGATTCATTCATCTGCATATTTTTTTTAAATGTGGTAAAATAAATGTAACATGAAATTTGCCATCTTAACCATTTTTCAGCGTATAGTTCATTGACATTAGTATATTCACATTTTTGTGCAACCACCACCACCATCCATCTCCAGAAGTCCTTTCATCTTGCAAAACTGAAAGTCTGTGCCTATTAAACAATAACCTTCCTCTCCCTCACTCCTGACAACCACTATTCTACTTTCTATGTTTGTGAATTTGGTGACCCTAGGTACCTCGTGTAAGTGGAATTCTATAGTATTTGTCCTTTTGCCTATTTCACTTAGCATAATATCCTCAAGGTTTTTCCATGTTATAGCATATGTTAGAATTTCCTTCCTTTTTATGGCTGAATAATATTCCATTGCACATATATACCACAGTTTGTCCATCTATTCATCCACTGATGGACACTTGGGTTGCTTCTACCTTTTGGCTATCATGACTAATGCCGCTATTAACATTTGTGTACAGAGATCACTTCATCACTCTGCTTTCAATTATTTTGGGTATAGGCCCAATATGGACTTGCTGGATCATATGGTAATTCTATTTTTAAGTTGTTAAGCAAGCACTGAACTTTTCCATGGTGGCGGCACCATTTTGTATTTCCACCAACTGCATGAGGGTTCTGAATTCTCCACACTGTTGCCAATAATTGTTTCCTGTTTAGGGTTTTTTGTTTGTTTGTTCATTTGTTTTCATAGTAGATACCCTATGGTTTTGAGTTGCATTTCCCTAATGATTGATTACTGATGTTGAGTATCTTTTCATATGCTTGTTGGCTGTTTATATCTCTTCTTTGAAGAAATGTCTATTCAAATCTCTTGCCCATTTTAAAATTTTATTTTTTGGTTGTTGTTGAATTGTAAGTGTTCTCTATATATTCTGGATATTAACTCCTTATCAGATAGATGATTTGTAAATGTTTTCTCCCATTCCATAGGTTGCCTTTTCACTCTATTGATTGTGTCCTTGATGCAAGGAAGTTTGTTTTGATGTAGTTCAATTTATCTATTTTTTGTTCTTTTGTGGCCTTGGCTTCTGGGGTCATATGGAAGAAATCACTATCAAATCAATGTTAATGAACCTCATCCCCTATGTTTTCTTCTAAGAGTTTTGCAATTTTGGCTCTTAGGTTTAGGTCTTTGATTTATTTTGGATTAATTTTTGTATATGGTGTAATAAGGGTCCAACTTCATTTATTTGCATATGGCAGCTGTACTTTTACCTAAAGTTCTACAGGTGTTTTTGTTGTTTGTGAACCACTACAGATGTCAGTGATGTTGAGTCAGTTCCTCTGTCTCCAAAATATCAGATGATCCATTTGTGGCAAAAATGGTAAAAGGACCAAACACAGAGATAAATATTTGTACAAATATTTATCCCTGATACCACAAACAAACATAAAATATAAATAAATATACTTCTGTAAAGATAAGCTCATAATCCAAAATTGTAAATATCCAAGGAAATAATCACCAAGAGTGAGAGCAGATCCCCAAGAACATTTTTTAATAATTTATTTTTTTTCAATTACTCTTGACATTTAATATATTTATATTAGTTTCAGGTATACAGCATAGTGGTTAAACATTTGTATAATGTGTGCAGTGATTCCCCCCAACTAGTCTAGTACCCACCTGGCACCATACAGTTGTTGTAACATTATTGACTATATTCTTATGCTGTACCTTACATTCCCACTGATTGTTATGTATTTCTTAATCCCTTCACCTTTTCACCCAGCTCCCCAACCCTCCCCTCTCCGGCTACTATCAGTTTAGATCCTCAAGAATTTTATATAGTAAAATTATTAAATACAATAAGCTTTGTTTAAACATATTAAACAAAAAATGGAATAGAAGTTATAAGACAAATAAGATAAAGGTATTTTCTACTTTAGCATAGTATGTGTTGGAATCGGTGTACCCAAGGTTAACTGAGCTAGAAAGCTTTCTCTCCAGATTACAAGCCTACCCCACACCCACTCTCATAAAACAACCAAATAGGAAGAAACATTATTAGAACTATTCTGGTGGACATTAACTGATTAATGAGAAAAAATTGTGATTCTCAGACTGTAGAAATAGATTAAGCTGAATCCCCATTCAGGATGAAAACTCAAACGAGGGAATGAAACCCAGATTGAAAAGCACTTTACAGTGTATAACCATTATACTATAGCATATACAGTGTAATCTCCTGTTAAATGCCATAAACATCCAGTGTGTAGTTCTCTAAGGTGTTAATAATTGTAATAATCTCTGGGTGATAGAAATTTAGTGTTCTGGTCGTATATTTAGTCATCTATATAGTCTGTTTGCAATATACACATACTGCTTTTGCAGTAGTAAAAGAACAATCTACAGGAAACATCACACTTAGAGGTGAGATGTCAAACATATAAGTCAATGATACCCGTCTTAGTTCTTCTATTTATAATTTTATAATTTTATTGTAGGTTCTAACCAGTTCAATAAGGGAAGAAAAAAATCTTAATGGTATTAAGTAGAGGAAAGAGAAGGAAAAAAAGATGTTTATAAACATAGAAAACTCAAGAGAGTCCACAGATAAATGATTAGAAGTTAAGGAGTTCCCTGGTGGTGTAGTGGCTTAAGGCTTTGGCACTGTCAACACTGCGGCCTGGGTTTGATTCCCAGCCAGGGAACTACCCACATTAAAAAAAAAAAAAAAGTTAAAAAGGACTTTTTAGCAAGACTAGTGGATATTAAGTAAATATACAGAAGTTATTTAAACACTGAAGACACATAGTACTAAAGAAATTATTTGCACTCCTATATAGCAGCAATTAACAGAAAATTAATTCTGTGAAAGAGACAGTGCTGGACACCTGTTTGCCCCTGCAGATTTGCTTGCACCCTTGTTTGCACTGGGGGTGACTTACTGACTCAGTGTCAGGCCCCTTTGTTCTCTGCATTCTCCTTAGTTTGTCAGCAGTAGCACCAGCAGGCGATCAAGGGAGGGAGAAAAAAGAGGATGAGGATTACGTGTATATTAATTACTTCACCTCTCTCCCTGAGGGGTTGGTTGTTCCTGGCTGATTGTATGCCTTGACTGCAGGTCACAGTTCTCAGCAAAGGTTTCTCTCCACGTAGTTTTTTCTGTCCTTGGACTCTGGAAAATTGCCTCCTCTGCTTGCCTGTAAGTGTCGGAGTAGTAATGGTTCCCCTAAATTACTGGCCCCCAGGTGCTGTGCAATCCCGGGTGGTTTCCTTAAACCCTGCCTGCATCTTTGTGAACGACCTAAGTGAGGATGCTGTTTCCTACTTGGACCTTAAGTGATACCTTTGTTGCTGTTATTTATGACAGCAACAAAGAATTGAAAATAACTAAGAATAAACCTAACAAGAAGAGATGTGAGATCTTTATAGTACAATTTCAAAACTTAATTAAAATACATTTTTAAAAAGACAGTACACAAATAAACTCTCCACACAGATGGGAGGACATGCTGTCACAAAGAGAGAGGTTTTACTCCACACTGATGCATCGAGGCAATAAAATTCCAATCAGACTTCTAACAGTTTTTCTTACTTCTCATGGAAACTGGCAAGGGAAATCTAAATTTATACGAAAAAAAATAGAGGACAAAAAATAGCCAAAATATTTTTGAAGAACAGTAAGGCAGATAAAACCTTGCTGTAGTAGGTATCAAGTGTTATTGTTAAAGGTGTAGTAATTAAAACTGTGAAATTGGTGCAATACAGATCAACAGGGAAAGAGAATGGTGCTGGGGCAACAGTTATCCATATGGACAAAAGCATTATAAAATTATACACCTGCCTCACGTTATTCAAAGAATATGTAAACCCCATGTGATATATAGATGTATCATGAAAAGCTTTATGATCTCACATTATAGGATTGTTTAAATAAGGCAAAAAACCCACATAAGAAAATAATTGATAAATTTAACTATATTTGATTTTTAGTTACTGTATATTAAAAGGTACTTTAGAGAAAATAAAAATGTAAGTCATATCTTGGAGAAAACAAACAAAATAGATATACACGTACTACCATGGAGTGATCTCAAACATGAGGAATTAAAAGCAATTTGCAGAAGAACAGCTCAGACTTGTCATTAAAGCATGCAAAATATCACATATTTTTTAGAGGTTGACTCATGATATTAAAATATAAAGACATGCATGGGAATGATAAACACTATTAAATACAGAATAGTGTTGTCTCTAGGGGTAAGAAATAAAACAGGAAGATACACACCAGTGCACACAAACAGCTTCCAAAGTTTTTGTGACGCTGGGTATGGCAACATGGGTGTTCATATTATTCTCCATAACTTTGTGTGTGTTGGAAATATTACCAGTGCAAGTGGACATGACACAAAAGAAGAAACAAGGAATCAGAAATTAAAGTTTCATAGATGTTGTGGGATTTAATTTTTAAAATATAAACTAGATATGAACTATTATGTTTTTTATTAATCATTAAATGTTGATTCAAGGTAAAGGCAAGGTAAGCACATGCAGAAGTCAAAGGAAAATAAAATAATAAATTAGATGAGGTGGGTGTGGGCACAACTAAAGTCCCTGATCTCAGATGTCCTTGAGCACTTCAGAAGTTGGTTAAGAATTTCATAAAGCCACTGTCTGCCATTTTATAAAATTCTGGTAGAGTGCTGAGATTCTGAATACAGGGAGGAAAAAAGCCATCATACTAACTATTGTTTTAAAAAGAATGGCCTTAGTATTATAATATGTCTATTAGGTCAAAATCCTTGCCCAGAAAGCTATTGACCTTTTTGTGAAAGCATTAATTTGCAAATCTTAAATAATGTTGGACTTAAAAACAACATGAGTTGGTGAAGATTAAAATCTGTCAGTTGAATCTAATTTTCTTCTGTGATGGGTCTGTTAAAGGACAGCGACAGTGTAATTAATTGCTTGAGGCTCCGAAACCCAATTAATCTTTAAGTTGACTTTTATTTCATAGAATGTTAGTGCTAGAAGAGGCCTCAAGGATTTTATAGCCCACCCTCTTCATTTATATAGAGGAGGAAACAGACATCAGGGAGGTTAAATGACTTGTTCAAGGTCAAAGATACTGTCTGTCCTTGCCTCTGCATCCTGTAAGTAGGTTCAGTATTGCTTCCTTAAAACCTTTATGAGTCTCCTTGCATCTGATCATGAAATAGTGTTTGAAGCCAGGTTTTTCTTATGTTATAGCTTTTCACAGAATACCTGGAAATTTATCTCATGAATGTCTTCTTGCAGGGTTTTACAAGCCTCAGTTTTTAAAATGCGAAGCCTGTTCCCTAATGTTTATGCAGCAAAAGTGGGGAGTGAGGGAGGGGATCGTCTTTGTCATCCCATTTACACAACTCCAGACAGAGGAGAAGCCCTGCATAGGTTTGTGGAGAAACAGGGGTCCCAGATTTGACAGTGTGAGTCTCACCTAAATCTTGGTGGTACCTCACAAGCCAAGCCATCCCTTTAAGGATTCTTTTGTGACTGATTCCAAAATGCAAGTAGAAAAAGCTGGCACATGTAATATTTTTAGAGAAAATATCAGTAGGGCAGCAATGATAACAAAGATGACATAGGAGGAGATCAGAGGAAATGATATGGCCACTGTAAATGTGGGAAGCATGGTGGCAAGCCATGTGTCCATGTGACAGCCATGGAGGCACTCTGCTCAAATCTCTTTGCAAGCTTGTACAGCCTGTGACCTGCTTTGAATGTGGCCCAGTATGAACTTGTAACATTCTTAAAACATTATAAAAATTATGCACAGATTTATTTATTTTGGTAGCTCATCAGCTATCATTAGTGTATTTCATGTGTGGCCCAAGACAATTCTTCCAGTGTGGCCCAGGGAAGCCAAAAGTTTGGACACCGCTGCAAACTGCTGCACAAAAGTGGCTGTCCCAGAACCTACCGTTGCTGCCCATCTGGACAGCTGCAGTGTTCGTGCTGAGGGTGTGCTCTCCCAAAGTTGCTCCCAGCAAATGCCCAAGCATGGCGGAGGCAGTAGAGCCAAGACAATTTGGCTCTAATCTCTAAGGGGGAGTCTCTGCTTGGCCTGGCAAAGAGTTTCTCAGTTTTGCTCTTGTTTGAAGCTGTTGGTTTTTTTCTTTCTGTCTACAGGTCTCAGGCCTGTATCACTTCTGAAGGCTCTTCCTACCTGCCTCTCCTTTATACTTTGTAGGCCTTTTTCCAGCTAAACCTCTTGACTGGCCAGTTCTGTCTCGGTGTCTTCATCTCAGAAGATCATGGCTGAAGCAAAGTATAGCAATTACCCTTGTTTATGCCAAGGAGGGATTTAAAAAATGACTTGAGAACAAATTAGAATCCTACTTTGCTTGTGGCTTGATAGTAATGGTTCCCGTTTGTCACAGTTGCCACTATTGCACCAATGCCAGCACCTCATCCACCCTTCAAAGCAGTTTTGGAACTCTTGCCAAGGTTATGACACTTTACTGAGTTCTTTGTACAGCACTGCCAAGGTAAGCACACGGTGGCAAGTTCGTAAACTTCATTGTCAGATTTTGGGTCAGATGACAGCTCCGATGGCCATTCCAGAAAAAGAGTTCCAAAACTGCTTGGAAGGGTGGACTGGGAGCTGGTGTCAGTGCATAGCTTCCCAAGGAGAGTACTTCAAAGGTGACCATAGTGATATTCAGCAAGGTATTCAGTGAGGTATGCAGCACTTTTTCTAGGATAAGTTTGCGAAATTTATCATCCTACTTCATATATACACATACCGGGGAGCCAAAAAAAGTATACACACTTTGAGAGATGTTATCTATATATTGCTTTTTGAAGTTGAATTATAGTATCAATGTGTAGTATGATGTTCGCTCAAAAGATGGCATTAATCAAATGAATGCTAGCATCACCATGTGACAGGCAGGACAGTCAAAGAAAATGGCAGAAGCACGTTTGTCTGTTTGAAGAGCTTAAGACCATTTTGAAGTGGTATTTGAAATTTGAGAACATTGTTTGCGTTTCTCCTAAGTTCTCCTGACTTAACACCCCTTGACTTATACCTATGGGGGACATTAAAGGATGTGGTGTACCATAGCAAACTGGCCACACTGGTGGTACTTGGGAAGAAATTGAAATGACATGTACAGTGTGATATAAGTGGACACTTAGGTCAACGTTGCTCAAGCAATAGTTTACCGTAATCAGAAGTGTCTATATGCAGATGGTAACCACTTTGAGCACCTCTTGTAATTGCAGAAGTCAAATGTGACTTGTATTTATCTTTTGTTATTGGTATATATTGAGTATTAAATTTTTAATACAGTTTTTTTCTTTCTTAAAATGTGTATACTTTTTTTGGCACCCTCTGTATGTATGTATGTGTGTATATATGGAATATATGTATAGAATGTACTATATGGAATATAATATTTTCCAGTCCTTTGTTTAACTACCAATTTACATCACTTTTCATTCAGTTCTGTGCCTATACCTGCTCTGTCCCAACTGTTTTCCTCCTATGCTTAGAATGTGACTTTTAATGCTCAAAAATGAACAGTTGAGGTATTTTTCTGGATGAAGGTCATTTTTTTAAAAATTATATAGTATTTTAAATAAAAGTGGCTTTTTACTAAACTACCCAGATAAAATTTTAATTCATATCCACAATGAAGAAAAGATTCTTTCTGCATAATGTCCCCCAACCCTGGAAATGCATCGAAGCAATTTCGCATTTATTTTTCATTTTTATTTTAGGAAATTGCTGACTTTGTTTTCTATAGATCTAGTGAGGGTGTAAGAGCAAGATGAAAGTGAGAGAGCATGAAGGGAAAAGACTCACTAATCTAGGCTTTAATGGGGCAACAAATAAGTCACTTAATAGTGCCCTTTTCCCCACAAACACTTAGTACTTGATCACTCAGTCAATGTGATTTCCAGATTATGGTGGCTAAAATATCCAGAAACAGATCCTATTGTCTTAATAACACAATTAGATTCAACATATGGAAGCTGGCCTATTTTGATTCAAAAAGTAGTCACTTCCTAACTGCATGTAACAGGGAGAAAAAGTAGGAAAGGAAGTTATATACAATGAGACCATTAAATGCAGATTTGCCACAAGGCAAGATGGTAATGCTTGAACATTATGAAGTGCAAAAACTGCACAAACACATTATATTTTAAACACTTCATCTATTTAACAAACTATGTACACTCTTCAGCTAAATAAGATGAATTGAGATTCAAGAGGCAGCACCGTACTGGCAAATCTCATCCTAAAGGCATCCATTAATATAAATCAACAGTAGCAATTTGGTTTGATCATTTATTTGCAAGAATCATTAAGGTTTATTAGCATAATGATTCCCTGTGGGATTTCATGTCGAGAAAATGAAAAATGGCATTATCAATATTTAAAAGATAAGTGTGTAATGTTCAGAGTACTTAAACAGTCATCTGCAGGTGGTGTCCAGCTGCAGTGAATTAGATTAGGATTGGGCATTTTTCTGAAGGAAAGAAAAATTGTTTTGTTCTAATTGCTTCATTTTATAAAAGAATCCAATTTTGTAAATAATTTCTACTGCATAGTTAGAATTTATAGTATATAATATTAACGTGCCTTATTTCAGATTAGCAACTCTGATATGTTCAACCCTGTTATATTGTAACTGTTGGGAAACATTAATTAGTATAATCCATCATTTATTATTAGGAAAAGCTCTTTCCCTCTAGTACTCTAGACCTTTAGTCTAGACCTGTAGGTGAAAAGCTATCTTCCAAAGGGAAATGAACCAGAAGATTTTTCCTTAATGCTGGAAGGGCATAAATCCTTCCTTAACAATGAAATATAATTGATGATAGTAATAATTTATCATGAGAAATCATCTTTAAATGTAATAATTGTTTTTTAAAAAGCTGTACAATGCAATATTTCAGTGATATAAATAAATGAGCTTTCAAACCACAAAAAGACATGGAGGAACCTTAAATGCACATTGCTAAATGAAAGTCAGTCTGAAAAAGTTACATACTGTATGATTCCAGCTATATGAATTCTAGAACAGAAAAATCTATAGAGACAGTAGACAAAGATTAATGGTTTCCAGTGGTTGGGGGGAAGGAAGAAGGAATGAATAAATAGGTGGACCACAGGGGATTTTTAGAATAGTGAAATTATTCTGCATCATACTGTTATGGTGGATGCATGACATTATGCATTTGTCAAATCCACTAACCTGTACAAAATAGAGTAAACCTTAATGTCAACTATGAACTTGAGTTAATAATATATCAATATTGGTTCATCAATTGTAACAAATGTACAACACTAATGTATGATGCTAATGATAGTGGACACTGTGGGTGTGGAGAAGGGGCATATAGGAACTCTGTATTCTATCAACTTGTTTTTCTGAACTGTTCATGTATAATTTCTTTTTTAATTGTCAAATTTATTGGGGTGACATTGGCTAGCAAAAATTACATAGGTTCCAGGTACACAATTCTATAATACGTCATCCATGTGTTGCATTATGTGTTCACAACCCAAAGACTGTACTCTATTCATTTTTATGCAAACCTAAACTGGTCTAAAAAGCGAAGTCTATAAATTAAAAAATAATTTTTAGGCTATTTTTTTCAGGTAAAATCAAATTGTTGCAATTGATTAAATTTGCCTTTGATTTTGATGAACATTCAGGCCAAAAATCTTTTCTCTGACAGAACCACCTCTTAAATTACATAAATATTTGTAGAACCTGCAATACCCATGGGTAGACTGGAAACAGCTATAACTAAAATTCCCTTTAGAACCAAAGGTCCTCAGTTAGGGAAACAAAAAATAATGAAAAACATAGCATACATGTTTGCTAGAACACTTTGTAATGATGCATCACATTTCACTGTTAGGAATTAACAACTTTATAGAACTGGTTTACCCTGAACCTAACCCATCTTCTACCCTCACAACAGGGAGCCTAACTCTTAGGGGGCAGATAGTATGTCAAACAGTCTGTAGTACTGTCAGCTTTGCTCCACTCCAGGTCGTTTTGTACAAAATACTAAGAGGGCAAGCTTGTGCCTTCTCTCTGTTCCTCTCAGACAGTATTGCCAGTAAGTAGAGCAGCAGTAGATACAATGAACTTGGACAGAGAGAGGAACAAAAGCTTTGCAGCTCACAAGAACTCTTCAAGGCTCAAGAATTAAGCATGTTGGGCATGCTTTGTATTCTTTTCCTCATTACACGTTTCAGTCTTTGCCACGTGTATACCTTTCTCGCACTCCTTACCACAATTTCCTTCAGCACGAATGTTGCATCTTTTAACTTGATTATGTATGGCTCTACCTTTAACCACTGTTTTCTTCATTAGTGCACATTGTTGTAATTATGATGCCATTACTTAAGGTGGGGATCCTGTGCCAGCACTCTTGGAACTAAGACCTTGAACTCTGCTTGATCAGAATCCTATTGAGTTTTCAGCTCCTCTTAACTCTTGTGATTTAAAACATGCCAACCATTTCACAGTTTGGCCTTTTAAAAAGTCTTCTTTTGTCTATCTTATATGATCATTTCTTAGTGAAAACCTACGTGGTTTTCCCTTAGTTTATTTTTCACTAAATGCAAAAATGTTCTCCTCTTTATACACAATAGATTCCCCATCTGAATTATCCTTCTAATCATCTTAACACTCAAAATATATTTTGAATCCTTCAATGTATATTTATTAAGCTAGGATACGTTCAGGGCTCTGTGCTGGCCACATTTTGGTAAATTTAGACAATTAGTAATGAATTTGAAGTATTGCTTACTGTGTGTAGTGTTGTGAAATACTGCATGTTTCAAGATGTAAATGATATTGATATATTTAACTGCCTGACTAAATAGATTATTGATGAGTGAAATACTTTGTATATTTGATTAATGAACTGGTCTCCAAGTCACAAATATTTCCTTGCAAAAATATATTAGTGTGATTTAGAAGTGTATTGTACATGATAGAACTTAACTTCATCAAGTAACTAAGTATTTAATTATCAAATTTTATAACCTTTTATTGTTTTAAAGAAAGTTATATTTATTGCTCTGTGAGCATTTTGGTAAATAATGTTGACCCAAATGTATTCAACAAAAATATTGTCATTTGGTTGCCAAGCAATTGATTGGATCATATTAGGCAAATAAACAAAGTGAAGAAATCATAATGTATCTAAACATTAGTGAAGACTTTTTGGAGACTTCTCTCAGTAAATTCTTTTATAGAAAAGGTATAAAAATATTGGCAGTATGTTAGTAAAACTGGGGCATTGGTAACTAGTTGAATGATCATACTCAGAGGTTACTGATCTGTTTGCAGCGGGGGAGAGATTCTAGTGTTCACCCAGGGCTCTGTGTTCACCCAGTCTTAGTCTACATTTTTATGTATGAAGCATTTAAAAATATAAAAGGCATACTTATCCAATTTTTAAATGACATCACTCTGGGAATTATCAAATTACTAAATAAATGTGTTGCATGGATATTTTGGAAAACAAAACCAAGAATCAAATGTTTTAATCAAGACTCTGAAAGCACATGGATTAAGGCAAGCAAAAACTGGCCAATAGTTTCTAGAAGATAAAAAACGGAGAGAGGAAAATGTGAGAAAGGAAACAAGGTTTTTTCACTGTACCAACAATCTTTAAAGTCAAACATCGATTTTAAACATGAATTAATGCTGCAAAAGTTTTGTTTTTCTTAACACTTTTACCAAAGAGGTTTTAAAAAAGATAGTGGTTGTATCATTTAGGAGTTGCATTTGGCTAACATCAATAGAATCCTGGGTGAAAAGGAGGACACAGGCTTACATAAATGATGAGTTTATTTTTCTTTCATATAGCATGAGGTCAGGAATTAGGCAGGCCAGGGCGGGTGTGGCAGCTTTTTGGCTATAAAAAAACCCAAAGCTGCTTCTATTATTCTGCTCTGCCATCCAGAGCATGCCTTATCTTACCGACAAGATGGCTGTGGAGTTGTTGTCTTATTAAGGGCAGAGACCCATACGTACAAAGGTCCTCTGATAGGAAGGAGCTCAAAGAAGATCACTGTGGCTGAAGTTTGAAGAAGAAACTTGGAGAAGTAGACATACAAGCTTTTATAGGCCAGGTTAGGGTTCTGGAACTTTCTTTAAAGGCAGTAAGAAAACAAGAGTACTTACCATCAAGGAAAAAAATTTCCAATTTATCAGATGCCCTCCCCACCACACACACACTGGAGAGCTAGCTGATCACTGAACCATGACAGAAAAGAACCCCCCCACCACCACCACCACCACCTGTCTAGCAAGCATGAGCAACAAAAATCAATACTGCTAGGAGTGGGAGTTAGAGTGTGAAGAGAAATTGTTCTGACATGCCGGAACACAGGGAAAGCCTAATGCTAAGGGTGGGTCAGAAACATTGAGAGAAGCCTTCTGAAAAAGCCAGCCCCCAACGTAAGCACAAGATAATGCTAGAGAAATTTGAAGATAGTGGAGCACTGAAGGTAACCATAGCAACAACCAAGTTCAAATCCAGCTCAGCTCCTGACTACATTGACTAACCTCCTACACTAATGTTATGGCAGAACAAAAAGGTGTGTTTATTTCCAGGTATAACTATTATTTACAGTAGTCTCTATTTTCTTATACATATGATATCTGACATATAATTAAAAAATGAGACCCACAAAGAAAGCAAGCAAAACATTGTAAAAAGTGTATAAAAATGAAGCAATCAACAGAATAAAACTCATGTATGACCCAGATTCTCAGACAGAATATTTTAATTACTGTGATTAATATATTAAAGCCTCTAATGGAGAAGGCAAACAATACATGAAAAGATGGGTAATTTTAGCTGAGAAAATGGAAACTAAAAGAAAGAGTTAAATGAAAATGTTAGATTAAAAACCAAAACAATAATGAACATAAAGAATGCCTTTGACAGGCTCAACAGAAGACTTAACACACCCAAGGTAAGAATCAATGAGTTTGAAGATATATCAATAAAAATGACCCAACAGAAACACAAAGAGAAAAACACTGGAGAAAAAGAAAAAAAAACATTTGAGAGCTTTGAGGCACATCAGTCTAACATATGTGGAAACATATGTATTGTGGATTTATATAGGTAAAAGTAAAATGATAGTAGTACAGAATATAGAGTAGAGGAATTGGGATTATTCTGTTGCAAGGTTTATACATAACTAATGAGGCAGAATTACAGTATTTGAATATTTAAATATATATATTAAATCTTAGGGCAACTACTAAAAAATGAGTTGTGAATAGTAAGCTGACAGTGAAAATAAAGTGGAAGCACAAAAAATTATCAAAAAGACAAAAAAAGAAGAAAAAAGAACCAAAAATAGATGCAACAAATATTTTAAAATTATAAAAACTAGATTTTAATCCATCATATAAATAACATGTAAATGTCATAAACATACAAATTAAAAGACAGATCATTAGATTGAATAAAAAAGTAACATTCAATTATGTGCTATTTACAGGAATGCCATTTTTAAATGTAAAAATACAGATTCAAAGTAAAAGAATGGAGAAAAATGTATCATGGAAGCATCAGATTAAAAAAAGCTGGAGCAGCAGCAACCTTAATAGCAAGTACACTTCAGAACAAAGAATATTACCAGGAATAAAGAAGTCATTTTAAAATGTTAATGTCAAAATGTTATCAGGACATAATAGTCTTAAAGGTGTATACACCAAATAGAACTTCAAAACACATGCAGCAAAAGGAAAGATAAACCTGAAAAGAAAAATGAGCAAATCCTCAATTATATTTGATGATCTCAACACTCCTCTCAGTAATTGGTAAAGCAAATAGATAGCAATAGTGTAAGGATATAGAACAGCATTCTCAATCAACGTACATGAAACACTCACCAGGATAAATCATATTGTACAATAAAATAAACCTCAACCTATTTAAAATATCTGAAGTCATACAGAGTATGTTTTCTGATCATACTGAAATTAAACTAGAAATCAATAACAAAAAGATACCTGGACAATCTGAAATATTTGGAAAGTTAACAAAGCACTTCTAAATAATTCATGAGTCAAAGAAGAAGTCTTTGAATATTTTGAAGTGAATAAATGAGAAAGCACAACATATCAAAATCTGTAGGAGGCAGCTAAAGCAGGGCTTAGAAGGAAATTTATATATTTGAAAAGAGTGGTCTTAAATAAAGATGGAAGCTTCCACCTTAAGAAAGTATAAAAAGAAGAGCAAATTAAACCCAAAGCAAGCAGAGAAGAAACTAATGATGGTAAGAGCAGAAATCTGTGGACTTGGAAATAGAAAAACAATTTAAAAAATAAAGATAAAAGTTTGCTCTTTGAAATATAAATAAAATTGATAAAATTATGATGAAGAACAATGTTTCTTCAAAGTTATTTCTTGGTGGAATTTCTCCTGCATGTATAACAGTAACATAATTTCAATCACTTGTTCATTTAACAAATATTTATTTTGCACCAGTTATATGCCAGGTAATGTCTTAAATGCTTGGTAATATATCAGTGTCAAAAACAAAAATTTCAGGAGTTCCCTGGTGGTGCAGTGGCTTAAGGCTTTGGCGCTGGCGCTGTCAGTGCTGCAGCCTGGGTTTGATTCTCGGTCAGGGAGCTACCCACATACCAAAAAGCAAAAAAAAATACAAAACAAAACAAAACAAAACAAAAAAGTTTTCTGGTGACAGCACAGTCAACAAGTTTTAATTAGAGGCTACTTTAAGAGAAGCTATACATAAGCCATGTCTTTTGTAGGGTTCTTATGGAAATTGCTTCATTAATAGGGGATTAAATGCACTTAACATCCTGGTTTCAAAATGTTTTGTACTATATACACCCTGAAGTCAAGTGTTATTTTGTAGAAACTGGGTTTATAATGTCCCCCAAACACAGAAACATTAACAATCTCCTCCACCAAATCCTCCCCTTGCCTCAAGTCCTCTTTTAATGTAGAAAAATAACTTTGATTCTGAGGTGATGTCTCCAAGCCCAACAACGTTTTCTTTTCTTTTCTCCTCTCCTCCCCTCTCCCCTCCTCTCCCTTCCTTCCTCTATGCTCTCCTCTCCCCTCCTCTTCTCTTTCCTCTTTCACCAGAAAGTTGTTCTCCTTTACTAAAAGGATAGCAGGAGGAAAAGATCACCTCAAAATTAGGGAAGCAGGAATGATTAATACTTAATTTAATAATTTAAAAGATACAAGTAAGTCTGGTGACTAAAATACGCAATACTTGTATATTGAAATGTGAGAAACCACAGTGAAATGGGAATGGGTTGGATGAAGTTCAGTCTCAGTAAACAACATCTAGTTAAATAGGGTTACTTTTTGCTATTAATCTTTTGGTATTTCATTTGGGAAGTTTCTGTTGACATACCTTCAAGTTCACTGATTTCTCTCCTCAGGTGTATCCAGTCTACTGATAAGCCTAACAGAGACATTCTTCATTTGTTAGTATTTTTTATTTCTAGAATTTCTTTTGGATTTTTAGAATTTCCTCTCTCTGCTTATGTTACCCATCTGTTCTTGCATGCTGTAACACATTTTCCATTAGAATTCTATGCATATTAATGGTAGTTACTTTAAACTCCTGTTTAATAATCACCAAATCTGTGCCAAAGCTGAGTCTAGTTCTGATGCTTGCTTTGCTTTTCAGACTGTATTTTTTTCCTTGCCTTTTAGCAAATTGCCTTTAGCCTTGTAGTTTTTTTGTTGAAAGCTGGACCTGGTATATTGGATAACGGGAACTGAAGTAAATAGAAGTTTAGTAAGATGTGACTTTTTTTTTTTAATATCACTGGAAGTTAGGCTGTGTTTAATATTTACTCAGCTGTACGTTCCAGAGTCTCAAAATTCCTCTAGTGTTTGTTTTGTCTCCTGTTGTCCTTGAATTTCCCAAAGAATTTCTTGGTAGAGTGTGAGTTTTGCAGCACTCCTAGCTGTAATCAATTGTAATTACACTGGAGCACAGTTGGTGTTGTGATAAAGCATGGAAAAGAGAAAGTGTTCTATAATTGTATGATTAAATCTCTATTACTGGGACTGTGAAGGCTAGCAGAGGCTATAATCTGAGAAATGTCCTTGTCCCAGGTGCGATAAGGCTCTGGTAAAATAGTTTCCTCTGGATAGTAGGCCTTTATTATGGAGAAGGTTCTGGACATATTTCACAATGATTATTCTCATCCCACAGGAAATCTTTCTTGGTTCTTCACTGTGAGAACCTGCTGGGATTCCTAGAGACAAAAACCAATGAAAATGTGGAGAGTCTCCCTAAGATTACAGCCCCCAGGAATTTAACTCACACTAGTCCACACTCAATCTCCAGAAATTCATCACAATTACCATAAGTGTTACTAGTTTATGACTTCAGTGGCTTCTGCCCCAGGTAAGTAGGTCTTGACTGTAAATGCCTGTTTTCATCTCTCTCTTCAGATTTCAAGGTAGTGGGCTGCCCTGTGACTTCAGTTCTATGATTAGTCCAAGGAAAGTGATTACTTTTTTGTTTATTCAGCTTTTTCTGGCCGTAAGGATGGAAATGACAAGTTCCATGCTTTTTATATTTTGGAGCTGAAACTGAAAGTTCTTTTTGTCATTAATCTTTAAGTAGACATATTGCTACACAAAATAGACTTCAAATTAGATAATAAACTAAATCAAGTACTCACATTACCTTAACATTTTTTTTTTTTTTGGTTTCGATGAGATTTCTCTAAATATGTCATCCCTAAAATAAATATATTTGAGTAATTTATCTGATCCATTCCTGTTCTTACATTCTTCCATTTAAAATGGACTGTAGTGCCTAAGCTGCCAATAAAATAAACTAGACCAACATCCTGCCATCATCTGTGTTTTTTCATTGGTACCTGGACCATGTATTACATAGCAAAGTAAGATCCACTGGTCCATACAGTTATTCTCAAAGTTGACCAATAGCTTCTGTGTGGGGTGTAGGGGAGGGAGGTGAGAAGGATCGGGGAACAAGTGTTACCCAGTATCTCACAATTACCCAGCGGCGGAGACGGTGACCTTGCCTCCCACTGCTGAGGACAAAGGCAATCACCAACCTAGGCGGAATAGCCATTTCTGTGCCTGGAAAGTGAATTTAGCCTCATGTACTAGAAAGGAATTTATGTGTTTCTATGTAAACAGTTTCCACAGACCTGGGCTTAGCTCCTAACCCCACCAAACGGAGTTTATCACCTTCAGGGAAATCTTAAGCTCCCTAACACAGCGCTAAGAAATTGCATCCGAACATAAGATTTGAACTTCCCACCTGTTTCCTTTAGACCTATAGAAATAGCAGCCCTGCCAGCCACCCAAGAAGCTCACGGCAGATTGGATCTTGCTTGTCCAATTGGAGGCCGCGCCACCAGGCCGTTGCCGGGAAACCGCATAAACACCAGAGAGCTTAGCCAGCCATTACCCGTGCTGCGAAAGGTGGGAGCTTCAGGATCCAGGATCCGGAGAGGGCTATTTTCCTTCGCCTAGATGGTGCGCGGGTCGTGGCGGGGCCGGGGCGTGGGGGGTGGGGGTGGGGGTGGGGGTCGCGAAACACCTGATTTATCTTTTGATTGAATTGTAGTTTAGAGCCAGCCTGCTTCTGAAAAAGGCTTTGAATTGCCTAACCTAAGAAGTAGTGGGTATTTTTAATTTGCTTTTAGAGGACTCAGGTGCAGTTACTTAAAAGGACGCTCCCAGTGGCTTCCAGCTTTTCTTGCATTTTCCCCACACTATTAGATCTGCCCAGTAAAAATCTTATTTTCCGTATTTCAGGAAATTTAGGCAGAGATTTCAAAACCACTGAACAAATGAGTAGAAATGAAGTTCAGGAAAGAATGAATGATTAAGTAGCAGCGGGTTGACGTTTTAGATCTATATTAGGAAAACCCGACAGACACGTGAATAGCATTTTAGGACCAAGATGGGGATAGGAGGGTGGGAGGAATTCCCTTCCTGGTGGTAAAGAGCTGAGTCTATGGACCTCCGTTGCATGTCTTTGAATCCTAGTACTGCTATTAGCTGAGGATCCTTGGGTAAAGTTGCTTTTACTTTTCATGCCTCATCTATAAGATAGGGAATAATAGTAATCTCTATTTTATTGGTATATCAATATATCTACCATGTTTACTCATTTACTGTGGTATATTTCTCTGAATTTAGGAAGGATGCCAAAGGTCCTTTTATTAGTTACTTATCTTTGTGTCCTTTATTACTGGGGCTTATGTCAATATGTTTTTAAACATTTTGGAACACCAAACTGTGCAAGCTTTTTAAAAAATTTTTTTTGCATTATAATTTACAGGCTTCCAAAAGGAGAACTTTGAGTGTCAGTGAGAGGCATCAGAAGTTAGTTGATAAAAACTACTGTGAAAAGTTGCATGTTGAGGCACTAAAGAAGATAGAGAAACAAATCAGGGACCAAATGGTGTGGAATGAAAATGAAGATAGAGCTGAACGCAAGCGATTCCTCAGATTATTGCAGAATGAACAATTTGAGTTGGATATGGAAGAAGCCATTCAAAAGGTTAAGTTTTATTATTCATTCTTACACCATTGTTTTTCATTTGTTCCTTCGAAATGATGAAAGCCAGCTGCTATTACTGGAATTAAGTAGCTAATAATGTCAGGCAAAGGATGCCTCATTGTAAGTCAGCCCAGTGTAGTGGTTAACAGCTGGGGTTTTGGAGCTAGATTTTAATTCTTTGAATCCTAATCCTGCTATATGTTAGCTGTAGAACTTTGGGTGGGCAACTTTTACTTTTTATGGCTCATCTACAAAACGGTAATAATAATAGTACCTACTTCAAAGGATTGTTAGAGTTAATTGCAAAGCTCTTGGAATAGTGCTTGGAACAGAGTAACCACTCAGGTTTTTTTCCCCATAAATATGAACTCCATAAGTTTTGTTCACTTAAGTACAATTGTGTTGCTTTCCATAAAATTTTAAAGACAAAAACTTAAGAATACCTTTTTTAAAAAACTTAAGAGTTTAAACATGTACGTTGTTAGAAAATGAACACTTATGTATGAATTTATTCATATTTTTTATTTTTTAAATACTGCCTTGAAGAATTAATGTACAATTTGTATGTATATAACTTTTAAACTATGGAGATAATTTTTCAGTGGAAATTTCTAAATATTTGAAGGAACGAGGGTGGTAAAAGAAAGCAAAACTGGTAAGAAATGGGTTCTCGTAAATGTGAAAAAGGTGTTCTGATATTTCAGTATTTTTTGAGTGCTTTCTGTATGTGCAGCATTTTGTAGAATCTTGTGGGGAGTGGCAAAAGCAAGTTTTAAAAGTGGTATCTGGGGGCTCCCTGGTGTTGTAATGGCTAGGCTTCAGTGCTCTCAACGCGGCCTGGGGTCGGTTCCCAGCCAGGGAACCACCCACCCCCAAAAAACAAACAAAAAAAAACCAAAAGTGGCATGTGTCCTTTTGAGTTCCAAATTCCAGAAGCTTAGACATGATTTTTGAACCCTGAACAAGGTCCTAGGGATTAGATTTTTTTTCCTATTCACTTTTTATTATTTTTCTTTAATTTAAAAAATAATCCTAGATGTATCATCTCTCTCCTGCATACTTAAATATTTTCTTACATAGTAGTAGCATAATCCCACTATCTCAGTTAATAGGATTATCAATTACTTCTAGGTATCATTTAATACCATTTCATAATAAAATTTCTGTAATTTTGTCAAAAATCTGCTTATACAGTTGGTTTGTTTTAATCAAGATCCAAACAAGGTTCATACAGTATACATATTTGGTTTTTATATCTTTTAGGTCCTTCTTAAACTAAAACAGCCCCTCCCTCATCTTTAATATTTTTTAACATCATATTAACTTGTTAAACTAGGCCAGTTGTTGTATAAGCTGTCCCACCTTCTGAATTTATCTGTTTCCTCATTGGTTCCTTTAATTTGTTCCATTATCTCTTACATTTCCTCTAAATGGAAATTAGCCCTAGAGGCCTGATTAGATTTGTGTACAACTTTGTCAGCAGTCACTCTACAGGTGATGCTGTCTTTGTTGTTGCATCGCATCACCAGGCACATGATGATGTCTGGTTGGTCCACTTTTAACGATGGTAATGTGGGTCAGTGGGTTTAGTGAGACAGCATGGCTCCTCCATTGTAAAGATCCCCATCAAACTCTCATCTGTGGTTTCACCAATGAATCTTTTCCTTCATTAGAGGTTGCAAAACACTGATTTTCTAATTTTGTTACTCCTTTCAGTTAGCTGAAATTCCTCTGTAAAGAACTTCCTCATCAATCAGTTATTTGGTACCTGAAAATACAGTTCTTACTGGAAGGGGAGATAAATAATTAATTTTCAGAGTAAAGAATTGGTCACTTCAGTTGGTGTCTGCCAGTTTATTAAATTTTTATTTTCTTTTTTCTTTTTAAAAATATCTTTATGGACTCACGTCTTTGTATACTTGAATTAATTATATTTATTTTTCTTTTTGATGCTCAAATTGTCCTATTTTTGGCTAGTGCATCCTCTTCTATTGCTTCTGTGTCTTTTCAACAAGACTCCCTTAATCTGTGATAGTTTCTTGGCTTTCTGTCAGAACAAAATGTTTCAGGCTAGGGATAACTAATTTTATTGGGCTATGGAGTGCCCAGATATTTAGACAAATTAGTATTCTGGGTGTTTTGGGGTAAGATTAACATTTAAATCTGTAAACTGAGTACAGCACATTGCTCTCCCTCATGTGAGTGGGCCTCATCCAGTGGAAAGCTTGAGTAGAACAAAAAGGCTGAGTAACAGAAAATTCCTCTTTCCTGACTGCCTTCCAACTGGGACATCAACTTTTTTCCTGCCTTCACACTTGAACTGAAGCATCTGCTCTTCCTGAATCTCAAGTCTGCCAGCCTTCAGACAGGAAATACACCATTGATTATTTTGGTTCTCAGTCCTTCACACTTCGACTTGAACTAAACCATTGTCTCCCCTGAATCTCCAGCTCTCTGACTCACCCCCAAGGTCTTGGGACCTGCTTGCCTCCATAATCACTTGAGCCAGTTGCTCACCTGACTGGTTCTGTTTCTCTAGAGAACCCTGACTAATAGAAGGCTCATCTTGGAAATTTCTTGCTTCACACCTGGAATCTACCATTGTACCAATGAGTTCTGCTATTATTTAGTGGAAATAATATTTAGTGACAGTTTTGGTGCTAGATGTGCTTATTATTCTTGGGCTAGCATTTATTGCAGGCCTTTTCAGTGGACAACTTGGAAATATGCATGGTTTTAACTTTTTGAGATAAATTTAGATTTATATAAAAGTTGCAAAAAATAATTAGAGAATTTCTGTGTACCCTTCACCTGATTTCCCTTTATGTTCACATCTTACATAATCATAAAGCAATTATTAAAATGAATAAATTACCCTTGGTACAAAACTGTTAACTATAGAGTTTATTCAGATTTTAAATACCCATTTACATCAGTTTTTCCACTGTCTTTTTTCCGTTCCAGGATCACAAATTGCATTTAGTTGTCATGTCTCCTCAGTGTCCTTCAATCTTAGTCTCTTCCAATCTAAGAAAGTTCCTCACTTTTCCTCTCTTATGATCTTGACAATTTTAAAGACTACAGTTCATTTGTTACTAGTTTTTTTATTGCTGTGTATCAAGTTATCACAAACTCTGTGGCTTAAAACGGCATGCATTGATTACCTCACAGTTTCTGTAGGTCAGAAGTACAAACATGATTTAGCTGGATTATCTGCTTATTCTCACAAGGCTGAAATCAAAGTGTTGTCTGGAATGCACTCTCATCTGGATCTTAGAGTCCTCTTAGCAGAATTCGTGTTCTTGTAGTTGTGAGACTGAGGCCTTTATCTCCCGGAGGTTGCTGACATTCCCTGCCACATGACCCTCTCCACAACTTGGCAGTTGGCTATCCTAAGGTCCAGAGGGCAGTGACTTCAGCTACTTGAGGCTCACCTGATTAGGTCAGGCCCACTGATCAACTCAAAGTCAACTGATTGAGGGAGAATTTCTCTTCTGATCAACTCAAAGTCAACTGATTGAGGACCTTAATTCCTCTTTCATGCATTATATTGAAATGTGTTAATACTATTGATTTTAACCTTGATCACTTGGTTAAGATGGTATCTACCAGGATTCTCCTCTATAAAGCTTTACATTTTAGAATTATATTGCACTTTGTAAATATTACATATTTTGAAGGATATATTTTGAGACATGGCAAATATCCTGTTTCTGTTTAAATTTTTGTCTACTAATACTAATATTCATTGGTGAATCTTACCTTCACAATTACTACTTTTGGATTCTATTTACCTCATTCCTCCTCCTTTTATTAATTGGAATTTTCCTATAAGAAAGAGTTGTCCCTCCTCCCCCATATTTATTTATATCAGTGTGGATTGATATTTTATACTTTTGGTTATAATTCAGTATTATTTTTACTTACATTGTTCTTCCAGTTATTCCAATTTTGACCTTTGGAAACTGTTTTCAAGTTCTTCTTTATATTTTAATTTATTGGGGTTACATTGATTAGTAAAAATTACATAGGTCCCAAGTTACAATTCTACAATACATCTTCTATGTGTTCTATTGTGTTCATCACCCAGAGTCAGTTCTCTTTCCATCACCATATATTTGTGTCCCTGTCCCTTCTCCCCTCCCCCTCCCCCTTATCCTCAAGTAACTACTAAATTATTGACTGTGTCCATGAGTATTGTTTCTTTGTTGCTTTCAATTTCATGTTAACAAACTAAATTTCTCCATCCCTTTCCCTTATTTTACCCACTCTCCCATCCCTCCGCCCATCTTAAGGAAGTCCCTCTAACATTCTTCGTAGTACTGGTTTGGTGGTAATATATTTCTTTAATTTTTCTTTATCTGAGAAGCTCTTTATCTGTCCTTCAATTCTGATTGCTAGCCTTGTGGGACACATTATTCTTGGTTGTAGATCCTTGGCTTTATCATGTTGAATATTTTCTGTCAATCCCTTCTGGCCTGTAAAGTTTCTGGTGAGAAATCAGCTGAGAATCGAATGGGTGTCCCTTTATAACTTAATACTTGGATTTCTCTTCTGTTTTTAGAATTTTCTCTTTTTCTTTAACCTTTGCCATTTTAATTATGATGTGTCTTGTTGTATTCTTGTTTTGGGATCATCTTGTTTGGGATTCTCTGTACATTGTGGACTTACATGTCTATTTTGTTCACCAGGTTAGGAAAACTTTCAGTCATTATTTCTCCAAATAATTTCTTGATCCCTTGCCTTTCCTCTGTCCCTTCTGGTACACCTATGATTCTGATATTCTTCCACTTAAAATTGTCCCAAAGGAATCTCAAACCATCTTCATTTTTCTGGATTCTCATATCTATCTGTTCTAAATAGGTGTTTTCTGCTGGCTTTTCCTGCAAATCACTGTTTTCTGCTTCTATTTTATCTAGTTTGGTGACTTCTATTCCATTCTTCATTTCAGTTAATGTAGTCATCATCTCTCTGGTCCTTTATAATGGTTTATAAGTCGTCTTTAATGCTTGCTATCTCTCTGTTGAAATTATCAATCAGTTCCTTAAGCATTTGTATAATGATTGCTTTGAACTCTGTTTCTGATGGGTCACCTGTCCCCATCTCTTTAACTTTCTGATATCTTATTTTTGCAGCTTCTCTGGACCCTCGCAGCTGCTAATACTGGGCGGGCAAAGGTCTGTGGGGGAGAGGCGTTTGCAGCTTCGTTTTCTTTTGTGGCTCTGGGGGTCGTGCAGGGAGTTTGGGTATGATTGCGCCTTTCTGTTCTCGGCTTGCCCCACGTGTGGATTCTATCTGCCCTGAGCCTTGGGGTCAGTCCTGTATGCTGGCCTTTCAGATCATCCTGGTTGTGGGCTGGAAAATGCACACTTGCATCCCCCTCTCTCCTTCTCTTTCCTGGCTGGAGCGTTGGAGCTGTGGCTCCTCACCATCCAGCCACTACCCCCTCCTTTGGGAACTGGATTGAAGTCCGGCCATTGCATTTTGCAGCCAGGTCTGCACCTCCTGGAGCCAAAATAAGGTGGGTGTGGTATCTAACACCCCACCTATGCCCCCTTTGCTCTGTCCTGAGGACCAAGTGAGGTCCAGAGTGCTGTTGCGCCACCTTCTTCCTCCTCCTCCCTCCATTGGTAGAGTTCCAAGTGGGGACCCTGGTGCGCAGCCAAGTCCCCGCTCCTCCCTTCATTTCTCCTTTGTTTAACCTTCTGCTCACCTGCAGGTACCTTAAAGAGACATGTGGGTTTCTTAGCTGTGATTGTGGGATGTGTAGAGGACCCTTGATTGAGGTATAGGTGTTTTATTAGTTGTAATCTCCAGAGGAATTTTTCAGAGTTTCCTCTCACACTGCCATTTTGTTGCATCCTCCCAAGTTGTCTTTTGTGCCCTCTGGTATCATGTTCTACTTTGTATTTTCATATATATGTGTGTGTGTGTGTGTGTGTGTGTGTGTGTGTGTGTGTGTGTATGTATATAGTTTTTTTTGCATTTACTTGCTTTTTGGCACCACTACATGTTCCATGGTCACCTGATTTTTTTTCTTGCCTTGAAATCAACCATTTTTCCAAGGTGAGTTGGTTCCTTTTTTTTTGGAAAATGGTATTTAGAAACCAAGATCTGAATGATAGGTATGCTCATTATTACTGGGGTTTTACAGCTCTACTCCTCTAGCTGGAAAGAAATAGAAAATAAATGTACACTAATCATTGCATACACATAGATATGTTTACTTTTGTGTCTTCCTGCACATATCTATTAATTAAAAAACCCATGAGTCTACATTGCTACTGATGACTGCAGTCTTGCACCACAGTGTTCATTTTAGCCTTTCCCCTTTACTTATTTGTGAATACTTCTGCCAACAACAACAACAACAACAAAAGCTGGCTCTCATTATATACAATATATTTACTTACTCTTTCCATCATAGTATATAAATAAAACTTCATCCCTGTGAACAACAAATTTACAGTGCAGATTTGGGTACCATTCTTTTTGTCTTCAGCCTTACAATATTTAGTCAAACAGTTTTCCAAACTTATGTCAACTCCTACCTGTCTTCAGTGTGGTGGTTATGATTAATTTTTAACACAGTTAATTTGTCATACTCTGCATTCATTGTTACCCCATATCTGTTTTTTTTTTTAATTATGTGCAAATAATTACAGATTCTTGAGAAGTTGCAAAGACAGTACAGAGAGGTCTAGTTTCACCCAATGATTACATCTTACATAACTAGTACAGTATCAAACCCTGGAAGGGAGTTCCCTGATGGTGTAGTGGCTTAAGGCTTCGGCGTTGGCACTGTCAGCGCTGCGGCCTGGGTTCGATTCCCAGTCAGGGAGCTACCCACATACCAAAAAGCAAAAAAAAAAAAAAAAAAAAAACCCTGGAAAATGACATTGGTACATATGCTTATATACTTCTATGTCATTTTATCACATGTGGATTTCTGCAGCTACCACCTCATTCAGGATACAGAACAATTCCATCACCATCAAGATGTACTGGTTGATTTCTTTTTAAATTTGCATATTACAAAATTCATTCTTTGTGCTATACAGTTCTATGGATTTTGACAAATGCATAGATTTCTGTTTTAGCATCAGTGTCATGCAAAACAATTCCATTACACCAAAAGTCCCCTCATGCTGCCTCTTTGTGTAGTCAACTGCTCATTTCCCCATTCCTGGAAACGATTGATTTCTTTTTTGTCACAGTAAGTTCACCTTTTCCATAGTATCATGTAAGTGGAATTATTCATACAATATGTAACTTTTAGCAGAACAGATTTAAGATTGCATGTTGTTGTGTGAGTCATTCCTTTTAACTGCTGAATGGCATGGTAGTATTCCATTATATAGATATACCACAGTTTATCCCTTCTAGGTTGAAGGAAGCCTGAGTTATTTCCAGTTTTTGGCAATTATAAATAAAGCTGCTATAAAAATTTAATTAGAAACATTTGTAAGAAACATACATTTTCATTTCTCTTGGACAAACATCTGTGAGTAGGATGGTTGGGTTATGTGTGATGTGTATGTTTCATTTTATGAGAAACTGCCAAACTGTTCTACAGATTTGCTGCACTGTTTTGCATTTCCTTAAGGAATGTGTAAGAATTCCAGTTGCTTTGTGTCCTCACTAGTACTTGCTGTTGCTTTTTGTGCATTGAAATTTTTAATGAGATAATGAGATAATTGTAGATTCATATGCAGTTTTAAGAAATAATACAGAAATATCCTCTATTTCCTGTACCAAATTTATCCCAATGGTACATCTTGCAAAGCTATAGTACATTATCACAAACTATATAAAAAAAAAATTTGCCGGTTGCTTGAGAGTTTGCTGGTTGCTTGAGTTACAATTAATGGAGAGCCTACTATATATACAACTCAATCAAAAGACAGAAATGTTTTTAATGGACAAAGTGTTTCAATAGCCATTTTTCCAAAGAAGATACACAAATGAGCAAGAAGCACAAAAAAGATGCTCGACATCATCAATCATTAGGGAGATACAAATCAAAACCACAATGAGATACCACTTCAGACACATGAGGATTGTTAGAATTTTTTTTTAAAAGGAAAATAAGTGTTGCAGAAATGTAGAGAACTTAGAATCCTTGTCCATTATGTCGAAATGTAAAATGGTGTAGTGGCTATAGTGGCTGTAAAAGATAGTTTAGTAGTTCCTGTAAAAGCTAAACATAGTTTCTATATTATCCAGCAATTCCACTCCTAACCCACTCCTATACCCAAGATAATTGAAAAACATATATACACATACAAACTCATACATGAATATTTATAGCTGCATTATTCATAATATATAGCCCCAAAGTGGAAACAACCAAAATGCTCAGCAGCTAATGAATAAACAAAATGTGTTATATCTACACAATGGGATATTATACAGCCATAAAAACGAATGGATTACTGATGTGCGCTACAACATAAATGAATGATGGAAACATTATGCTAAAGGAAAGAAGTCAAACACAAAAAGGCCACATATTGTATCACTTCATTTAAATGAAATATCAGAATAGGCAAATCCATAGCGACAGACAATAGATTAGTGATTGCCGGGGCTGGGGGTTGAGTGGACTGTTGTGACTGCTAACAGGTATGGGGTTTCTTTTTGGAATGATGGATAATTCTGGAACATTGAAGACTTATGGCCATACAAAAACCTGTACATGGATGTTTATAGCAGCTTTCTTCATAATTGTCAAAATTTGGAAGCAACCAAGACGTCCTTCAGTAGCTGAATGGATAAATAATCCAGACAATAGAGTATTATTTGGTGCTAAAAAGTAATGAGGCATTAAGCCATGAAAAGACATGGAGGAACCTTAAATGTGTGTTACTAAATGGAAGAAACAAATCTAAAAAGGCTACATACTGTATGATTTCAAGTATATGACATTTGGGAAAAGGCAAAACTAAGGGGATAATAGAAAGATCAGTTATTACCAGGAATTTCAGGGAGGAAGGATAAATAGGCAAAGCACAGGAATTTTAGGGCAGAGAAATTTCTCTATGTGATGATATAATGATAGACACGTCATTATACATTTCTCAAAATCCATATACTATACAATGCTAACAGTGAATCCTAATGTAAATATGTAGGTTTGCATATCCAGCACCACAGTCAAGATACACAAGAGTTCTATGGACTCTGGGAGATAATGATGTGTCACTGTAGGTTTATTGATTGTAACAAATGTGCCAGTCTGGTTGTGGATGATGGTAGGCTGTGTGTGTGTGGGAGCAGAGCATATGGTAACTGTGTTCTTCCCAGTTTTGCTGTGAACTCCAAACACTTATTTAAAAAAGAAAAACTTCTGCAACTAGATATGGTGACAGCTGCACAACATTGTGAATATACTAAAAACGACTGAGTCATGAATTGTGAAAGGTGAATTTTATGCTCAATTTTAAAATAAAGAACATGTTCCAACAACATTATATAAATGGGATCAAATAGCATATAACTTTTTGGGATGGGGTTTTTCCACCCCACATAATTCATCCAAGTTGTTACCTGTATCAGTACTTCGTTCCTTTTTGTTGCTGCGTAGTATCTGCGGTATGAATGTACCACACAGTTTATCTGACCATTCACCTGTTGAAGGATGTTGGGTGTTTCCAGTATTGGCCCTTTTAAATCAATCTGCTATAAACATTTGGGTACAGGTTTTTTTTAATAAACATAAGTTTTCATTTCTATGGGATAAATGCTTAAGTGTGTTGTTGATTTGTATGGTAATTTGCACATTAGCTTTATATCAACCAACCAAACTGTTTTTTAGAGTGGGTTTATCATGTTCATTCCCACCCAGCAATGTGTGAGCAATGGAGTTTCTCACCAACATTTTGTTTTGCCACTGTTTTCTATTTTAGCCATTCTAGAAGATATGTGGTGATTTATCATTGTAGTTTTAACTTGCATTTCCTGATGGCTAATGAGGTTGGACATGTATTCATGGGCTTATTCTTTCCTAAATAGAAAATTTAATCAAGCCTCTAGATCTTTCTACCATTTTATAGAAACACAAAAGGGAAACTAGTTAAATGGTATCCCATGATGCAATCAGTCAAATTCAGAATGTGGGACATTCTTTGGGAGATATGTCCTAATTTCTCCAAGAAATCAATGACTTGCAAGAAAAAAGTATGTGTGTGTGTGGGATGACTATTGCAGAATAAAAGAGACAAAGAGAAATAGTAACTAGATGCAATATGTGGACCTTGTTTGGATTTTTATTTAAACAAACAAACAAAAACATTTTTGAGACAATTGGAGACACCTGAATATGGACAAAGTATTAGACCTTACTAAGGAATTATTATTTATTTAGATATGTTGATGGCATGGTTGTTATAGGAAGAAATTCTTATTAGAGATCAATATTGAATTATATATATGGTAATGACAAATCCAGGATTTGTTTTAAAATACTCTAGGAAAAAAAAACAACAAAGAACAGGTAAGTGGAGTGGAAGAGTAGAAAAAAGAGTAGCAAAATATTGATAATTGTTGAAGATGACTGATGGCTACCTGTGGGTCTTTTTCAAATATTTTTCTTACTATCGGTGATACTTGAAATTTTCCATGATACTTGGAATATTTGGAAAAGTATTTATTGAAATAATAGATTGTATTTTAACATAAAACATAGTTGATCACTACTCTGAAGGCACTTGCAGTTTCTGTTATAAAACAAATTCACTCTTTATTAAAAAATACCTGATTCTGGAGAACTGATAATTGAAGTTATTTTTTTATTCAGGCAGAAGAAAACAAAACATTGAGGCAACGCCAACTTGAACAAGAAGAAAAATTGGCTATGGAGTTGGCCAAACTAAAACACGCAAGTTTAAAGGATGAAAAGATGAGGCAACAAGTAAGAGAAAACAGGTATCTTGGTTTCTATAAATTTTGTTTGTGTCTTTATCTTTTAATGTTTATGTAATGTTTAGCACCTGAGAGTGAAATTTCTGTTCAACATTGCACTTAGTTAATATTTTGCCTGAAAATACTTTATTGCTTTATATATCTCACACACACATCTATCTATCTATTTATTTATCTATCTATTTGAGAAAAGAAGTTATATTACTGGAAGTAAAGTGTTAATATTTATGGTGGAAAAAATATTAATTCCCTTCACTCTTTTTTCTAAACATAATTTTTAAAGTGGCCTCAGAAAAAATAGACTCATGGAATCCTACTCTTAAAGAGAAACCTTGGTGATACCTCATTTAGTTTTATATCCCTATGTAAATTTTCTACAGTATTTCTGGAAAGTGACTGGTCAGCTATCATCAACACCTCTAGTGACCGCGATAGGAACTTTTTTTTTTCATTCAGCCCTAAGTTGAATAATCTTTTTTCCTCTGTTGTCTCAAAATAAATTTCCCTGTAACATCCATGCATTTATCGCAGTTCTGCTATTTGATGAAAAAAAGGAAAAAACCCCACCCAAATTTAGTTCTTATGTAGGACATCCTTCATATTTATGAATCCACTAAATGTTTTCTTCTAACTTAAATATCCCTCATTCCTTTATTTTTTCACCATTGAGCTTCTCTTCTGTGGATCACTTAAATGACTGGTGTTCCTTAACAAAATATTGCCCCCCAGTTTCTTACTTTGTATCATTGCACTTACTTCAGGGTGCTGTTTAGTACCCCTACTAGTGGGATTATTAACCACACTGTGCTAGAATAGTTCTTAATGTTGCCTAAGATTGCATTACTTTTTAGGGGCAGCCATGTCACCCTATTGATTAAATCCCAGGGTTAACTAAATGCCCATCTTGTACTTAAATAGTTGAGTATATGGGAAATTTACTTTGATAGTTGTTACATTTTATCTTAGTAGGGCTTTGCAGAATATATGATCCATTGGTGAGCATAGAGGTTTTGAGCCTCATTGAATTATATTTATATGTTCAGCAAATATACCCATGTATATTTTTCTAGTTCTACAATGTCTCTGAATAAAATTCAGAGGGATTATTAATTCTTAAAAAAAGATTTAGAATTACTGCTAATGTCTTCATATTTTTCTAGTCTCAGACTGTCCTTTTGGACCTTAATTCTCCAATCATTGTTAGCTGTCATTTATAGATTTATATTATCTGATGATAAAATATTTCACCATGTCTTTGTCTAGTTCACTGATATAAGAATTAAATAAAGGAGCTTTTCATTTCTAGCAACCATAGACTAGGTGATTCAGAAAAATGCTCCCTCTGAGGCTATTTGGAGAAAGTATAAAAGTAAGGCCTGGGAGAGGAAGTAAGTTAAAATGGTGAGCCCGACATTTGTAGCTGCATTTCTGCTGATTCCAAAAATACTATAATCGAAACTACAAAATATCGTTATGTCTGTGAGGTGGGCACCATTTAGCAAAACATGACCCAAAAGTCATTGAATATGAGATTTGTAGCTAGAATATATAAAGAAATTTTATGCAACAATACGTAGATTATTGAGTGTAAAAATTGACAAAATATTGAACAAGAACTTCACAGAAGATGTATAAATAACTCAAACATATGAAAAGGTCTCAGTTCCATTAGCAATAGGGAAACACAACTCAGAACCCCAGTCATATATTACACACCTGCAAGAGTGGTTAAAATTAAAAGGAACGACTAGACTAAAGTGTTACTGAGGATTTGTAGCAGTAGAAGCACTTAGGCCTATTTATGAGAGTATAAATATGTACAAATCATTGGAAAACCAGCATTATCTACTAAATTTAAACATGGTATACTTATGACTCAGAAATTTCACTCCTACAGAAATGTGTGCACTTATCCTTTAAATGAATGGCATTTATTTGCACATTGGCTGTTTGGAATTTGATACATGTTTTTGTTTTCATTTTGTTTTTTGTTTGTTTTTGGTACAGGCAATATTATAAATTGTGAATGGGTTTGTACATTGGTTCACAATCATTAATACCCAACTCCAAAAAATAGAAAAACCCTTGTAAGTGTATTTCAGCCTAACCTAGTAACGTAATCCTCATTTGTAATATTTTTGGGAAAGGAGGCACTTTTCTGTTATATACATTTGCACCTGCAGCTGTAAGGGCGAGGACAGATCATAACACCAGGAGTCTCTCTCCTCCCTTACTCCTTATGATTCTCTCTCTGTAGGTATGGGGTACTTGTTAGTTGAATTTATAATTAGGTGAGTGCATCTGTGATCCTGTAAGAATCAAGATGTATATCTATGTGACATCTAAGGACCCTTCCAACTCAGAATTCTCATATTCTATCATATTTAGAATTATGACTGGTACATTACAATGAAAAGTTTTGTGTGCCATATTGTTTTCACTAAGGTTTGGAAAGTAATAGATCACAGATAATGCAGAGATTATCTGAGGCCAATTCCCATTTTTTTAACAGACAAGTAAACAAGCCCAGAAAAGTGAAGCGGACTTTCCCATGGTCACTCCATCTTCATCATCAAAAAATAATTACCATATAGAGTCCTTGCTGTGTAACAGATACTTTTCTAAGCTCTTTTACATATTAACTAATTTAATTCCCACAACTATCCTTTTTACAGATAGCAAAGCCAAGGAACAAAATTTAAGTAACTTGCTTAGGTTTAAACCCCTCCACTGTGGTTCTTCTTTTAGCTTGATAATATTAGTAGCTGAACAGAAATTTTAACTGATATTGATAAAGCACCTTCTCTGGCATTGGTGAAAAGATTCTTAGTGATGATTATTGAAAATTAAAGCATTCTTCTGACTAGAAAATGAATTATAATGTCCCATTTCACATGCATTCTGATTTTTCTTGGATGAATGGAGAAAGTTTCTTTTTCTTTTTTACAAAATATTTAAATAATACCTATAACTATGTTTGACACATTTAGAAAAAATTGTTCTAAATTTCGGATATAGATTATTTTTAAAATAGTAAGAGCAATATGGTCCTCAAATTTAAATTTCTGGTTTTTTGTTTTTTTGTTTTTTTTTTTTTTTTACAAAAAAACAGTATCGAGCTCAGAGAATTGGAGAAGAAATTAAAAGCAGCTTACATGAATAAAGAAAGAGCAGCACAGATTGCTGAAAAGGACGCCATTAAGTACGAGCAAATGGTAATCATGCTTCTGCTCATTATATTTTTAGCTTAATTTAGAAAAGTAAAAACAGACCAATGTTTTGAAAATTGTAACATACTATAAAGAATTTACAATGCTAGATTTCTCAAATGCTTTTATGCTTTTCAGATCCTTAAGGTATAGGAAATCGTGGATTATTTATGATTGAGCCTTGTTTAATATTAGAGCTTTTCACAGACACAAAGAATTAGGTTGCTGCTTGGAATGAATGGCTGTATTCAGTAATTCCCAACACTCTTTATGGTCTCTAACCAATTATTCTTTGACAAACCAATACAGTACAAGTTGTTAGCATGATCAATGTTTTAATGTTACTAAATTTTTTATTTTTTAAGTGTTCTAAAAAATAAACTGTTCTATAATTTTAGATTGCAAATTTTTGTTTTATACACAGCGATCTCTTACCATGTTTCCCTTTATTTTATCCCCTTTTCTAACTCCTGACAGACTGTTAAGTTCAGGGCAAGAGTTATTCATGGGCAAAGGAATTTCAGACATACCAGCAGTTATACAGTAAAATATAAAATAGGGTTTATTGAGTTAACACTTAAAAGCAGGTGCACATCATCACTTGAACTCTCAGTGTCACAAAGGCTCACAAAGAAAAGTTCTGATTGCAACATTAAGTTCCTTTCTCTCATTTCTCTTTTATTATATAGAGCATTTTGGTGGTAAAGTTTCCTTTCTCCTAGATCCCTTTCAAATGATGTTATATGGTTATTAAAGAAAAGAGGTAGAGATAAATGTTCTGGCTTTTAAACTTGGACAATATATTATAGGTTAAAAGTAAAAAAAGTTGCAGAAAAAGCAAGTTAAAGAATAATACGTATCATAGAACATTTTTATTTTAAAAACCTGTGCATATATGTATGCAGATACCAACATGTGTATATATATACATATGTGTTGTATATAGCAATACACATATGCTCATACATACATACAATTAGGTGATATAAAAATATTTAACTGGTACAGTGCCATGTAGGCATCAATGAGAGTAGGTGCTGATCATAGGTGCTGATCATAGTGATGTGTGTGTGCGTGTGTGTTATGAGTCATACAGAAAAAGTCTGGAGGGTTACATAGCATGCTATTAACAGTGATGGCCTGTGGTGTGGCATGTGGTAGGAAATGGTGAGAAGTCTTCATTCCCTAAGCCATGTAGTTCTATTCTACCCTTTTAAAAGAACAACATAAACAATATACTATTTGACCAGTAGTTTGCAATTTTAATTACCCTGATAATTGAGATTACTCAAGGCAGCTGTACACATTTTAATCTGATTCATGAAAGAACTGGTGCTATTTTCTAAATAAAATTGATCCACAAAAATTAAAGTCAAATACGCCTAGAATTCGACTAGGTATCAGGATATCTGGGTGCCAGTTTTGGCTCAGTTTTGCTGAGACTCTTTTTTTTTAATTTGTGAAATGAGAACATTGTCTTTCAGTATGGTAATCTATAATACATGTTTTTGTCATTTTATATTTTTTATAAAGAACCTAGTATGACATGTGGTAAGAAAACTGAAGCAAAGAAGGAATTTTGATCAACTCATATTAACAGTGTACAAGGTCTGACAATTAATTCGCAAACTCATCCTAGAAAAAGTGCTCCATGTCTCATTGTTGAACATCACTACAGTCATCTTTGAAGTACTTTCCTTGGGAAGCTATGCACTGATGCCATCACCTAGTCCACCCTTCAAAGCAATTTTGGAACTCTCTTTCTGGAATGGCCATCAGAGCTGTCGTCATATGACTATTGTTGTCCTGTCATCAAAATGTCTTCCTTTCAATGTTTCCTTTATCTTTGGGTAAACAGAAAAGTTACTGGGGGGTCAGATCAGGTGAGCAGGGAGAATGTTCCAATACAGTTATTTGTGTACTGGCTAAGAACTCCCTCACAGACAGTGCTGTGTGAGCTGGTGCATTGTCATGATGCAAGAGCCATGAGTTGTTTGGTGAAAAGTTCAGGTTGTTTTGTCTAGGTTGTTTTGTCTAACTTTTTCATGCAGCTTTTTCAGGACTTCCAAATAGTAAATTTGGTTGACTGTTTGTCTAATTGGTACAAATTCATAATGAACAATTCCTCTGATATCAAAAAAAAGGTTAGCAACATCGTTTTGACTCTTGATTTGGACTGATGGAATATTTTTGGTCGTGGAGAATAGGCTGACTTCCATTATGCACTTTGACGCTTTGTTTCAGGGTCAGATTGGTACACCCATGTTCCATCACCAGTGATAACATGGCCCAAAACATCATCTTGCCTCTCCAAAAGGCCTTGGGAAACTTCGACTCTCCTTTGCTTTTGTTCATCGGTGAGCTCCTTCAGGACCATTTTTGCACACACCTTTCTCATGCCAAGATTTTCCATTAAGATTTTCCTGTTTCTCTATTAATGTTTACTTGGTCTGCTATGCTTTGCAGAGTCAGCCAATGACTTTGACAAATTTTTGCCATGTTTTTGTCAGTTTTGCCTGTTACGGGCTGCCCTGACCACTCTTCATCAGTGATGTGTTTTCTCCCCTCAGAAAAACATTTAACCCATTTGTACACTACTGTTTTTTTATGGCATTATCCCCATAAACTTGGACTAACATGTTCCTGATTTCACTTCCACTCTTGCCAAGTTTAACAAGAAATGTGATGTTTGTTTGCTGCTCTAATTCAAGCTCCAAAATTCTTGTGACGGCACACAAAATTATGCAACAATAATGAACGCCACTCAGCAAGACCCTGCCACATGTCAACACAAACACAGCTGTGAGACAGATACACCAAGGTTATGAAAACTTACTGAATTGTTTGTACAGTGCTGTCAACATGAGGGCAGAGTAGGAAGTTTGTGAACTTAACTGTCAGACCTGTATAAGGCATCCATTAGATCAGGAATGGCATTTAACATTCATATTTTAATCTCTTTCTTCTTTTATATTTGATGCTGCTAACCATTCTCACATCTAACCATCTGGGATGTGATTATTATGGTAGAGTAATTTTTTAAATAGCCCCCATATTTTAAATTAAAGCTTAAATTTTGTTCAATGATTTCAAAATGCTCAAAACAAATGAGGGGTTTTAACCCATTCAAGAAGCAAGATTGTCTCTGACTCAAAAGTGTAATAGTCTTGAATGAGTGAAGTGAAAGCTGCAGAAAACAGTGACAATGTGACTGTTGTAAAGTGATTGATTACAAAGGGCCTTTAATAAATGAGAAAAGGGAGACTTCAGAGGCCAATGGAAGCAAAGAAAGTTTAGGTTGGGAGAAACTTAAGAGTTGGGAGAAACTTAAGAGCTGCTCAGAGCTATTTAATAGCAGACCTGAATAAAAAAGATAGTATAGGCATACCTCATTTTCTTGTGCATTGCTTCAGTGTGCTCCACAGATATTGTGCTTTTTACAAATTGAAGGCAAGACCCTCCACCACCAAAAAGTGTACAGCTCACTTTATGGTGATAGTTGCTTTACTGCTGTGATCTACAACTGAACCTGCAATACTGCGAGGTATGCCTGTACCATTCTTACTCTAAATAGCAGCTGATACACAACAGAGATAAAAACTGTGAAAACTGTCAACATTAAATAGAAGAAAAAAATAGAAGAAAAAGATGACTACTGCTTTAGCAGTTCACATAATTGTTATTTATAATGAAGTATTTCTAATTTTATGTACTGCTTTTCAAAGCTTGATTTAATTATCCTTATTATGTATTACCCTGAGAAAGCTACCTGAAGGAGTAAGAAAGCCTCGTTAGGACTTGACTCATCATTCTAACCCTTCAGGTGAGAGTGACTTACCTTTGCTTTTTACCTAGACAGATGAGAATATTTTATATAACAGGCTGTACAATATTCAGGTACACTGTTTAAAATATTCTATCACAGTATGCTCAGATTTGAAAATGGAAGGATGAATTTTGTTTTAATAACAGAAACGTGATGCTGAAATAGCCAAAACCATGATGGAAGAACACGAGAGGGCAATGAAGGAAGAGAATGCTGCAGAGGACAAACGAAATAAAGTAAAAGCACAGTACTATCATGACTTAGAGAAGCAACTTGAAGAACAAGAAAAAAAAAAGCAGGAAGCTTACGAGCAGTTGCTGAAAGAGAAACTCATGATTGATGAAATTGTTAGGAAAATCTATGAAGAAGATCAATTGTAAGTTAATCCCAGCTCTCTTACATGCCTAAAGGTTTACATTAATGCCAGGATTGTTGTGAAGGGGTACAGCACCTAAACAGTGCCTAAAACACAGTAAGTGCTCACTATGTGTTATGTCTTATTTGTCTTTGTTCACATAATTACCTGGTAATTAATAAATGCTTAAGTGACAGTGACCAAACCTTTGTTTTCTTTAAATATGCCCACATCCTATATTAAAGGACTTGTTTCCTAATGAATTTTTAAAATAGACAGCTGAAGTGTAGAGTGTGCAAGGCAGATGTAAATAGGGTGTAGCCTTTCTGATATGAATGCATAAAAGTTCATTAAATGTTACAGGAGCACAGTAGTATTTTTCTCAGAAAATTCATACCTGTCATATATTCAGTGGCACATAGTAAACAGTCAGAATGTTGTATGAATGAACAATAAATAGGAAAGCTACTTTTTCCATATTGACTGTAGTAAATGACATATATCTTTGATATTTTATTTCTATGAAACTGCACTCACTGTTGCATTTTAGGGAAAGACAACAAAAGTTAGAAAAAATGAATGCAACTCGAAGGTATATGGAGGAGTTTCAGAAAGAGCAGGCTCTCTGGAGAAAAAAGAAACGTGAGGAGATGGAAGAGGAAAACAGAAAAATCATAGAGTTTGCCAACATGCAACAACAAAGAGAAGAAGATCGGATGGCAAAAGTTCAAGAAAATGAAGAGAAAAGGCTACAGCTTCAGAATATGGTATTAAAATAACCACTTTAACATTGTAGAAATTCTGAAATGTTGATTATAAGATTTTGTTCCTATAAATATTTGAGTGTATTATTTTTTTTTAAATTTAATAGCTGACTCAGAAATTGGAAGAGCTGCTGCGGCAACATGAAGATTTGGAACAAGTCCGACAAGAATTATACCAGGAAGAACAAGCTGAAATACATAATAGGAAACTAAAAGTAAGTTTTGGAAATTGATGATTAACATGGAGAATAATATCATTCTGAGATGAAGCAGTTGAAAGATAGATTTAAGCCCAACCATGTTGATAGTTACATTATATGTAAATGGTATAAGTACTAGTGTTAAAAGAAATTTTCAGGTTGGATAAAAAAAGCTAGATCCAGTCAATAGTTCACAAACTGCATAAAAGGCATGATGCAACTATGTTATTTATGAGAAACACAACTTAAATGTGAAGACACATAATAGTTTAAAAGCAAAAGGATGGAGAATAAAATACCATACAAACACTAAACCAAAAGCAAGTTGGAATAGAAATTGTGGTGATAATAGGGTTAATTCATCTGGAGGATATACTAGGCTTAAGTGTATATGAACCTAAATAAAGCTTCAAAATACATGAAGCAAAACTGGCAAAACAAAAAGGAGAAATAGACATATCCCTAATTATAACTGAAGATTTCGATATCTCTTCTCAATATATAGAATAACTACTCAGAAAACCACAGGATGTAGTGTTGACCCCAAATCAAGATGATTTGCTTATTTTCTAACTGGGTTGGTGGTTCATTTATTATAGAATTTTGAGTTTGTTATGTGGTCTGGATACTAGTCTTTGTCAGGTGTGTGGTTTACAGATACTTTCTCTTAGTCTATAGCTTGTCTTTTCATCCTCTTAACCGGGTCTTTCTCTAAGCAAATGTTTTCAGTTTCTTTGAAGTCCAATTTATCATTTTCTGTTTTTATGGATTGTAATTTTGGTATGAGTTCTGGGAAGTCTTTGCTAGGTCCTGAAGAATTTTTTTTATTCCCCTAAAAGTTTTTGACTTTTGCATTTAGGTCTTTGATCCATTTTCAGGTAATTTGTAGTATGAGTTCTGAGACTCAGGTCAAGGTTCAGTTTTTGCTTTTGGATGTCCCATTGCTCCACATTATTTGTTGAAAAGATTTTCTATCCTACAGTGAATTGCTTTTGCACCTTTGTTCAACACAGTTGAACATATTTGTGTGGGTCTATGCCTGGGATCTGTTGACCCATGTGTCTGTTCCTCCACCAATATTATATGGTTTTGATTACTATAGCTATATAGCGACTCTTCAAAATTGTTCTAGCTATTCTAGTTACTTTGCCTTTCCATTATAAATTTTAGAATAATCTTGTCTCTATCTATAGTCTTCTGGGATTTTGATAGGAATTGCATTAAATCTGAGTATCAATTTGGGGAGAATTAACATGTTCACTATGTTAAGTCTTCCAATCAGTGTAGATCATCTTTGAGTATTTTCATTAGTGTGTTATAGTTTTGACCATACAGGTCCTGTATGTTTTGTTAGATTTTCATCTAAGTATTTAATTTTTTTAGCGATTATGAATGGAATTTAATTTCAGTGTGCATGTACTCATTGCTAGTGAATTAACTGGCTCTTTTATATTTATCTTGTTACTTACAACCTTGCTGAATTCACCAAGTAGCTCCAGGAGTTTCCCACCTCCCACATAGTCAGTCATGTCTTCTGTGGGTAATTTTATTTCTTGCTTTCTTATATACCTTTTATTTCCTTCTTTTTTTCCATATTGCATTGGCTAAAACTAGTGCTGGTTAGCACTATGATGAATATGAGTGATGAAAGTAGACATCAACTTTTTTTACTTGTCTAAGGGGAAAGCATTCTCTTAATTGTTCTTTTTTTTTTTTTTTTTTTTTTTTTTTTTTTTTTTTTTTTTTTTTTTTTTTTTTTTTTTTTTTTTTTTTTTTTTTTTTTTTTTTTTTTTTTTTTTTTTTTTTTTTTTTTTGGTTCATGTTCTTTATTTAGTAGAGGAAGTTCTCTTCTCTTCCTTTTCTGAAGGGGTGTTAAATATTGTCAAATGCATTTTCTTCATCTATTGATATGACCATGTACTTTTTCTTCTTTAGTCTAGTAGCGTACATTGATTTTTTTGAGTACTGAACCACCTTGCATCATTGGAATAAACTCCACTTGGTCATGGTGTGTAATTCTTTTAATATATGACTGGACTCTATTTTCTAATATTGTTAAGGATTTTTGCATCAGAATAATGGTTTTTAGTTCTTTTTTGTACTGGTGTCAGGATAATACTGTCTTCATAAAATGAATGAGTAAGCGGTCCCTTTTCTATTTTCTGGACGAGTGTGTGTAGAATTGGTATTAATTCTTTTAAACAGTTGGTAGAATATGTGCATTTCACTGAAATCATCTGGGCTTGGAGTTTTATATTTTGAATTTTAAATTATTAATTCAATATCCCTAATAGATACACAGCTATTCAAACTATCTAATTTAAAAATTGATGATTTTGGGTTACTTGTGTTTCTCAAGGAATTGATCCATTTTGTCTAAGCTGTCAAACTTTCATCTGTAGAACTGTATTATTCCCTGAACCTTTTGGTGTCTGCAGGATCTCTAGTGCTATCCAATATGTCATTCTTGTTACTGGTAATTTGTTTCTTCATTTATTTGGTCACTCTGGATTTAGGTATTTCAATTACAATGATTTTTTTTTTAATTTTCATTTTCTTGAGGTATAACTAACATAAAAGTTTAAGATATTTAAAGTGTACATCATGGTGATTTGATAATATGTTTACATTGTGAAAGGATTCCCCATAATCTAATAAATAATACATCCATCACCATACATATTTATTTGGGGGGGGGGTGTGAAGACAGTTAATTTCCACTCTCTTAGCAGCAAATTTCAATGATACAATGCAGTGTTATCAACTATAGTCATCATGTTTTACATTAGATTCTCAGACCTTATTTATTTTATAGCTGAAAGTATATACCCTTTTACCAACCACCTCCTATTTCCCCCACCCCTGAGCCACTGGTAACCACTTTTCTACTTGCTGTTTGAGTTGGACATTTGTTTTTAGATTCCTCATGTAAGTGTTACAATTGCATTATTTGTATTTCTCTATCCAGCTTTTTTCATTAGCATAATACCCATGTTGTCAGAATTTCCTTTTTTATGGCTGAATACTATTCCCTGGTGTCTGTCTGTCTCTCTCTCTCTCACACACACACACACACACACACACACACACACACACACACATCTATCCATTCAACCATTGGTATACACTTAGGTTGTTTCCATATCTTGGCTATTGTGGCTAAGGCTGCATTGAACATGCGGGGAAGAGGGCAGATCTCTCTTCAAATATCCTATTTTCATTTCCTTTGGACATACATCCAGAAGTGAGATTGCTAGATCATATGGTAGTTATATTTTTAGTTTTCCCTAGTGGTTGCACCAATTTACATTACATCAGTAGTACACCAGGGCTCCTTTTTCTCCACATCCTGGCCCACACTTATCTTTTGATGACAGCCATTATAAGAGGCATGAAGTGCTATCTCATTGTGGTTTCAATTGGCATTTTCTGTGATGAGCAGTTTTTCATATGTCTTTTAGCCAACTTTATGTCCTTTTGCTCATTTTTTCTTAAGTGGGTTGTTTTCTCTTGAGTTGAATGAGTTCTTTATACACAGAGAGTGCCAAAAATGTATTCACATTTTAAGAAAGGAAAAAATTATTACAATTGTAATATTCAATATATACTGATAACAAAAGGTGAATACAAGCCACTTTTACAATTACAAGAGGTGCTCAAATTGGTTACCATCAGCATCCAGACACTTCTGATTATGACAAACTACTGCTTGATTTTCATTAACTCCACTGTATTATTTTTTTGAGACTTCCTTTTCAAACCATGAATTTTTAAAAAGTGTTGCTTAGTCCACAAATGTCCAGAAGTTTTTTTTATTATTATTTTTTAATGATTTCTAGTTTGATTTCATTGTGGACAGATAACACACTCAATATATTTCATTTTCTTTCACTTTGTTAGGTAGGCACTTGAAAAGAATGTGTATTCTGCTGTTGGGTGAAAAGTTCTATAAGTGTTGATTAGATCCTTTGGTTGATGGTGTTGAAGTCTCTAACCATAATTGTGATTTGTGCAGTTCTCCTTTCACAAAGCATTTTTTTGAGGGCAGAGTCACATAACATAAAAATTACCACTTTAACTGTTTTAAAGTACACAATTCAGCATTTAGTACATTCACAATGTTTTAATACCATCATCTCTGGCCTAAAACTTCTTCTGCATCAATTGAAATGACCACATGGTCTTTATCTTTGATTTTGTTTATGTGGTGTATCACATTGATTGATTTTCGTATGTTGAACCATCCTTGTGCTCCCGGGATGAATCCCACTTGATCATGATGTATGATCTTTTTGATGCATTGTTGTATTCTGTTTGCTAATATTTTGTTCAGGATTTTTGCATCTGTGTTC
>PVJL010011352.1:0-43503 GCA_004026885.1 Lyroderma lyra | reverse complement strand
GTAGATTTAAACATTGCCAACACTATGTCAAAAAAAATTGTACAATTCAAATTAAGACAATTCCAAACAAGTCGAGCAAGTCAAGTTGACAAGTAGAAATGAAATAATCTGTTATACAAAATACAAAAGGAGTCAAAGATGAATTATAAAAAATAAAATTTTGGTCACAGAATTATTACTACATAAAGCCACATTAGGATGCTTACTAATTTCTCTTCAGGGAAAAAGAAATCAAACTATTAGTGTTCTATTTATTCAGAAAGAAAAATTAGGAAAGTGTCTGGAAAATACTTCTGATATTAAGTGAATTCTTTCTCATATGTTATGTAGAATTCACAAACTTCTGACTTACTCTTGCCAAGCTGTAGAAATCAGGAAACACAGTAAGTGTGTGGCCTGTGGTGGGACACTTACAACACCCGAATGAGGTCCAGAGTAATCCTGGATCGCGGGACATCAATGTTGAGTACCTGGACTTCCACCTTTTCTCCGGGGCCCAATTCAAGACTCCGTCTCTTCTTCGTTTTAGAAAGTTTTTCCTCTGTTACATTTCGTATTGGAATCAGCCCTGCTCTCCCCACTCCTATATCCACAAAAATTCCAAACAAAGTGGCATTCTCGACTCTGCCTGTAAGAACTGTCCCAACCTGCAGGTCTTCCAAGCACACTATGCTCCTCTTGAAATCAGGTTTATCAAAATCTACAAAGAAAGGGGGGAAAAAAGAGTGTAAATGATAAGGCACTGTACTTCCTAGACACAATACAAATGAGTGAATAAGTATTCACTACATTTCAATTATGTGCCCAGGCCAGTATTAAGGATTGGCGGGGGGAGGACACAAAAGGAGCTAAAGACACAGGCTTGCCTTCAGAGAGCATGAATCCTAGTTGGAGAAACAGCATTCATACAGTAGAAACAATTCAAGAAAATTTACTCAAATCTTCCTTCTCCTCAAATCTACCTTGCTAGCATGTGAACATCAGCACTACACATAAGGGCTGAGAAGAGTAGTCTTATTTCCTTCTTTATGAAGAGGTGGTTAGAAGTTATCTTTGCTCAATGAATATACAAAGCTAAATCACAAGCACTGAGAAAAGACCCTAGGAGACAGAAGACTGGGAGATTTCCTCCCAGTGCCCGAATTCTCAAACCGTTTAAAGGTGGTGGAAGAAATTTAAATAGTCTCCTTTCCCTCCACAAATTTGGAGCTCAGTAATTAATTCCTATCTATTTTGGATATATTTATCCAATTAAAACTTAAGAATTCTTGATGAAGAAACCCAGAGCAGCTAACATGTAATCCTCTTTCTTCTCTTTTCATTGAATTTATCAAACAATTTATTACGTCCTATTATTATCTCCTGTCCAGGTACTCTGCTAGGTGCTGGCGATACAAAGGTGAAGACATGTAGATATCTACTCTCTAGTTCCTCACAGCCCTTTTCCCTTGCTCACCCCAGTGTACAACACTATCCCTTGAAAGGTGGGCATACAGGTTGCCCGGAAATCACTATGGTTCTAGTTCAAACAAAGCAAAGGTTTAATGAGGGAGAAGGTTAGAACTAACAGTTTAAATGGAGCTTCTGGATTATCTTGGATTCCATCTATCCATGCTCTTTTTGGCTTCCTTTCCTAGGATTACTGAATGTTGATTCTAGTAACAAAGAACACATTCTGTGCTTGGATCTCCTTTTACTAAGACCTCATTTTCCCCTCCACTCCTTCCAGTTCCTTCTCCTCCACAGCTGTTGCTTTATCCTGATTACTTGTTGAAGCTATCCTTTACATTTGTATTAACAACTGGTCACTTCTTTGTTCCCTTACCTCAGTCTAACCACACTGAAATGGAGATTTTTTTTAAAAATTCACCTTTTCCCTGTAAAACAAAACATAAGCCCTTTTTAAACTTCAAATCTCATTTTTTCTCATGAAAAAGGAATTGATTCTATAGAATTTCACCTGACATTGAAGCAGTGAATTCCAAAATTGAGAAACGTACTGTAATGTGATATTACACGGGCAATGACTGTGCCAAAGCAAAGTGAAACTAAGTCGTCGATCATGGACAGAGGTAGGATGGTCTCCGAAGCCCCATAGGTATTGTTTTTATGCTTGAAAACTCTACCCTACCCCAGCCTTTCTTGGAGAGGTCCAGCTGGAACAGATTCCCCAAAGGTTCCTCATCAGCTGCTTAGTTTAATCTTGCATGGAAAATCAGAGTCAGGAACTACCTAACATGTTCCCAAAGACAGCCTGGGCCACTGAGACATCACTGACAGTCCTCCACGTACCAGGCAAACTTTAACACTTTGCCTGCCAAGGCTACATATTCAGTCCTGTCACCAGGCTGCTTCTGATGAACCTAAATATGGAAACCAACTAGCAACCAGAGTATTAATAAAACAGAACTGATTATTCACTTCAGTCACTAAGAAAACAGAAGGCAGGATGAGTATAAGGAAAGAATGAGGCATCAAGAAAGAAAACTTGAAAAAAAATGAATAAAAGATATCTAACATAAATACTGTAATGAAGAAACATCCAAAATACTACTGCCCCTTCAAAAGCCTGACTGTTTGCCTTCCCACTTCAGGATGTTTTAAGCATTACAATGAAAAGTTCTCAAGTATCTTGCAAGTTGTGACTTACACTAGGGAAAAGGTCAGTTCCAGTGTGCTTAAAGAGACTTACTTGAATGATAAAAACTGGTAACTGGTAAGCTCAGCCCAGAACCCAGGTGCGTGTGTGTTTCTGCTCAGCTAGAAATATTACCAGCTGAGGACCTCTACTTAGCTATTGGTTGTTTAACTAAACCATATGATTTGAGTACTGATCTTTGCCCTGAGTCCACAGTGGAAATGTAATCATGGAGCAAGCAACATCAAGACAGAAAAACAAAGATAGACAAGAATACCTTGTTCAGGGTAACTACAGCTAGAGTGTATATGCTAATTTGCTAATGTAGTGGTTCTAGGAAGACCATCCTCAAGTTCTACCCTGTTTGAGAACCACTACTCTACTTCGTATTCCTGCTAAACACCTCTCCTGGAATTCATACACAAGGATATAAGGTCTTCAAATAGAGATGGATTTGTCCACTGAAACATACTGGAGGCTTCGACTCCTACATTTTTGGCAAAGGTCTTACTGTATGTTTTATTTTACTTTTCTCCAACTTTAAGAAAAAAATTTCATTTCAAATTCACAGAAAAGTTGAGGAAAAAGTACAGTGAACTTGCTGGGTGTTTTTTAAATTCCCTTAAACCTTTTCAAAGACTGTCCTAAGGACCTCAACACAGCCTAACCAAAAATGAAAAGAGCCAAGTTTTAAACATGGTATTAGAAAACTGTTTATGAGACGAGTACAGATTTATTCAAATCTCAGGCTTTCCTATTCAAATCTCCTTGGGAAGTGGGTCATTTGATACCTTAATTCTTTCTCACTGGGTCATTGCTCTCCACAACTATGGCTGTTATACTTCCCTCACCATCTACCTGTGCTGAAAGCTGAGAGCACTTTTAATTAGAAGAAAAATCAACAGAGAGATAGTATCTTATTTGTTCAATGAGCTCATTGACACAGAAACCAGGAAACTGGAAGGCAATAATTTAGGAAGAAGATTCACTTTTTAGTTTGTCAACTGAATACTTAACCTTGGACTTCTGCCTCTTACAAGGCAAAAACAGCTCACAAAAATTATTAAAAATGTGTGCCTCCATATACACAGTGCACGATGCATTTAGTCCAGTGTAATGGAAAGCAAGCATGGAACAATGAGTATGGACAACTGGCTTCTAGCTTTGGCTCTTGATACTAACTGCCATGACTCTGAAGGAAGCTCACCATGCTTCAGTTTTTTCACATATAGAATGGGAAAATACATACTTTGCCTATGGCATAAAATTGTTGTGAGAGCCATAGTAGATAATGTGAGCTATGCAAATAAAAGGTGCTGTTATTCAAGTTCAACTCTTTACCTGTTCGAAAGTCAAAACTTTCAGGCTGGCTGAGACCATCTACAATGATCTGTAAGGTGTGTACTGTTGTTTGCAATCTTTTTGCAATTTTCTCCATTCCTTCATCTTTAAGAATTGAATTTATTTTTTGTTGCATTTCAGGTTTTCCAATCTCAAATAGTGTTCCTTCAATGAATGATAAAAACCTGCAGAGGGAAAAAAAGGCCCAGTACTTATTAATAATATTACTTATTGTCCATTCTCCTCATACAGGTTACCCTAAAATTATTTCATCTCAGATCCATATATTAATTAATCTATTAGCCTTTATTGAAAATCTGTGTTCCATGCTATAACAGATGATCAGTCTTGGATAAAAAAGGGAGGAGATGGATTTAGGGTCTAGTGCTATTTTCCAATGAAGCTCCTGCTCAGAATCAACATCAGAAATATTTTACAGTATAATGATCACTGGAGTTCAGTGTCATGTGTATTTTCTAAATAAGGATACCTGTATTTACCAAATGTTTCCTAAAGTTTCAGTTAGACAAACTTACTTGAATTTAAATTAGCTAATAGCAAACAATGAACTGATGATATTATTATCCAGAAAAATATCCAACAAGATTGCCAGCTTCTGAGAAAGGAATTACTCTCATCATGTGCCATATCATTGCATTTTACTTTTGTGTACCTGTGATGACAGTGTTAACTGTGCAAGCATACTATCAGCCTAATAATTCTCAAATTCCATCAACAGTCATGCCTCACATGGACTTTATACTATTGAGTGCATGTTCAGCATCAACTAAGAAAATATGGTTGGGGATATTAAAAATGAATGAGATAGAAGCAAGTTAAGACTGCAATTATATAATCTTAAGATGAATATTATTTTTATATACTTTCTACATATAGCTGCAATATTTACAAAATAAACATATTTGCCTTTATCAATTTCCCTTTGCTATATTTATCATTTCTTTTGTTTGCATAGCTGTCTCTCAATTACTTAGCTTTGGAGTTCACTAATAAATTAATTAAGGGAAGAAACTGATTCATTTTGTTTGGATGACAACAACAAAAAAAAGGTGGTGTGAGAGGGATCTCCAAAAAACTCCTCTGGAGATTACAACTAATTAAAACACCTATTCCACAACCAAGAACCTGCTACACAACGCACAATCATAACTAAGCAACTCACTCATCACACTGAGGTACCTGCAGGTGGGAAAAAGGTTAAACAGAAGAGCAATAAAGGGAAGAGTGACCTGCCACGGGTCCCCGCTTGGAACTCTACCACTGGTGGAGGGAGAAGATGGCAGGAGAGCACTCCAGGCCTCACTTGGTCCGTGGGACAGAGGAAAGGGCCCACAGGCGGGGCATGAGATACCGCATCCACCTCACTTTGGCCCCAGGAGGTGCAGATGGTCAGCAAACTGCAGCAGCCGGAATTCACTTCAGTTCCCAGAGGAGGGGAGCAACTGGGCAGTGAGGAGCCGCAGCGCCAACACTCAGGCCAGGAAGGAGAAGGAGGGGGCTTAGCACACTCGTTTTTCTTCCCACAACCAGGATAGTTTAAAACACCAGCATACAGGACTGATCCCAAAGCTCAGGGCAGAATCTGCGTGTGGGGCAAACTGAGAACAGAGAGGCACAATCATGCCCAAACTCCCTGCACGACCCCCAGAGCAACAGGAAGAAAACAAAGCTGCAAACACTCCTTACCCACAGACCTCTGCCCACCCAGTATCAGCAGCGAACACCAAAGGAACTACAGCTGGGAGGGTCCAGAGAGGGCCCAGAGAGGTTGCAAATATGAGAAACCAGAGAATTAAAGAGATGGGGACAGATGACCCATCAGAAACAGATCTCAAAGCAATGACTATAAAAATGCTTAAGGAACTGAATGATAATTTCAACACAGAGATAGGAAGCATTAAAGAAGACGTACAAACCATTATAAAGGACCAGAAAGAGAGAAAATGACTACATTAACTGAAATGAGGAATGGAATAAAACTCACCAAACTAGCTAAAATAGAAGTGCAAAGCAGTGATGTGCAGGAAAAGCCAGCAGAAAACACTTATTTAGAACAGACAGATAGGAGAATCCAGAAAAATGAGGATGGTTTGTGATTCCTCTGGGACAATTTTAAGTGGAAGAATATCAGAATCATAGGTGTACCAGAAGGGACAGAGGAAAAGCAAGGGATCAAGAAATTACCTGAAGAAATAAGGGCTGAATGTTTTTCTAACCTGGTGAAGGAAATAAGACATACAAGTCCAGGATGCACAGAGAATCCCAAACAAGATGATCCCAAACAAGAGCACATCATAATTAAAATGGCAAAAGTTAAAACAAAAAGAGAAAATTCTAAAATCAACAAAACAAATGCAAGTAGTAACTTACAAAGGGACACCCATTTGATTCTCAGCTAATTTCTCACCAGAAACTTCACAGGTCAGGAGGGATTGGCAGAAAATATTCAACATGATGAAAACCAAGCATCTACAATCAAGAATAATGTATCCAGCAAGGCTGGCCTTCAAAACTGAAGGACAGATAAAGAGCTTCTCAGATAAGGAAACATTAAAGAAATACATCACCCCAAACCAGTACAACAAAGAATGTTAGAGGGACTTATTTAAGATGGGAGAAGGGATGGGAGAGTGGGTAAAATAAGGGAAAGGGATGGAGAAATTTAGTTTGATTATTGACATAAAATCGAAAACATAAAGAAACAAAACTCATGGACACAGTCAATAATGTAGTAGTTACCTGAGGGTGGGAGAGAAGGGACAGGGACACAAATGGAAAGAGTTGACTCTGGGTGGTGAACACATAATACAACACATAGAAGATGTAATGTAGAATTGTATACCTGGGACCTATGTGATTTTTACTAATCAATGTCACCCCAATAAATGAAAAATAAATAAAGAAAGAAAATAAAGAAAAAAAAGAAACTAAGGGTTAAAATTCATTTCTCTTCAATTTCATCTGAATATTAGGTTGTAGCTCACTTTCTTGATAATCTTTGGCTGGGTAGTTTTCTACATCATTAAAACTTCATTTCCTATGATTAATGGCACTTTAAAAACGTCAACATAGTAATCAGGCAGATAGTGATACTAATGCCCTTGAATCCTTTCCTCTAAGGATGTCTCTGGAATATAAGAAGGGAAAAAGGAAACTGTTGGCGGCTTGTCTATGATCAGAATTGGGATATATCCCATTTGACAAGTTGCTGCATCATCACAAAAGGAATGTTTTGATTTTCAGTCTTTTTTGCATTGTTGTGTTCAACCAGAAGAGGCCTCTTCAGCGATAATCTGGTATTGATAATTTGGTATCTAGCAGATAAAGTTCTCTCATGTCTCATTTAACTGAAGGCAATGATTTGGGTTCAAATGTAAAATCCTCCTACATTTCCATAGCTACATTTGTGGTCAAAACCAGGTTTCCCAAAATCCAACAAATTCTCTTGAGAATATATTTTTGGTTACCGGCGTAATGAAAGACCAAGGAGCTGGTGCTTGGTCTCCCTTTTTGGAAATGAATTTTCATCCAAACTGGTGGCCAGTGAGATTACACACTGTAAGTCTGTGTGGCTGTGGCTTTCCCAGCCCACTAGAGCCAGTATCAGTGCTGATGGATGGGCAATAGCACCTAAGGGCCTTGGTGACAGGCAACAACTGCTTAAGGTCTGACTGATGGAGCAGATGACACATGACAACCTCTGCCCACAGCCAACTTCCTTGCACAACTTTCTAAATAACATAAACCCTGCTGAGCAGGCTCCCCTGGTATTTACCCTGTTGGCTTACTTGGTCTGCAACTGGCTGTTTAGTAGAACATCTTTCAAATCCCCAAGACTCTGGCCTCCAATAACTGTTATAATGCCAAAAAAGTGTATTCATGAGCTGTACATAGCATTTATAATTAGTAAAAGTAACCAAATGGCCTCAATAACAAAAACACTGGTTCTACTTGGGAGTCTTAAGGTTGTAGGTGTGTGTATGGGTGCACGTGTGTAACTAACTGCTACCAAAGTCATTTCCATATTAAAAAATTCTGTTTATAGTGGTGACAGATAAAAGGACAACGGTCTGTTTAACCTGGATGCATATTTCATATATCATTTTCACGCTCATACACTTAAGCCTGAGCAGACTGGTAACTGAAATCAATTAAAACAGTACCAAACTGTGCTCCTGGCAATTGCTTCATATTGATCAAGCCTATTTTTAAATGATTGTGGAACAAAGTCAAATGCTTTTTAATTGTGAAAACTTTTTAAAAGTTACAACAGGGTTACAGAAAAAGGAAAATAGCAAACAAAGGGGGAGAGGGACTATAAAATGAACTGGGAATAGCATTCAGATTGACCTTTCTCTTATTGGAATTCAAATATAGTTAACTGTGAATGATAGAAAACAATGTTTTATGCTCAGAAGCCACTCAAACATGTGCTCTTTAAATATCCTAAAAAGAAATTTTATTCTATGTATTCTGAATTTTTACCCTAGAATTGAGTGATAAGCAATAGCCAATACAAAGTTTCATTTTAGAATTCAGTGTGATAAATCATACTCAATATAAAGTATTTTCTAGCTCAAAAGTACCATATAAAATACACTGTATTTTCTGAAGCTTGAAACACAGAATGCAAGTGAACATGTACTGACAAGCATGTGCCATCTAGTGCTTGATAGATGTTCTCATTTAATTCTGAGAATAATCCCAAAAGGTAGGTATCATTTCAAAGAGTAAAGGAAAACTGAGGTTCAGGGACAGTCGATAATTTGTTCAAAGCCAAACAGCTATTTGCAACTACTGGAATTACATGCCATACACACATCAGCGTGTATCTGTTCATAACTGCAATTATATAAAAAATTAAAATGCCATATAAAACAATACTTTTGTTAACACTGCATCAACACAATTAATGGAAAATACTTTTAAACATTAGATGGTTAACACTGATAAATCCCACAAAGAAATTATTATATAAATGCATTTAAAGTAGACAGTTCTCTCAAAAGTCAGCCTCATTTTCTCCACTCTCCATGAAAAGCTTTTTCAGTTTGCAAAGGCCTGCTGTCTGAGCTGCTGTTTTTATTTAATATGTAATTTCACCCATCTTACTTAAACTAAGAAAGTAGCATAAATGAAACAAATAAGCACATCATGTTCTTTTAGGGCACATCTGCACAAAGTTAAAATACAAAACTCGCAGAGAAATTCTTGTTTTTCAAACAGAATGATGTATAACTGAAAATTGCTAATATTTTCAACAGAAATATGTTACATAAATGCAACCTTTTTCTCTCTTGAGAGAAGTCTTTGTAAGATTTTTTTTTCCGGAAGAATAAGAAATTCTCAAAATTCATATGATTTCAGACATAGCCATTCAGTTTTATGTACTGGAGAAGTCACAAACATTCATTTCCAGAATGGAGAAAAGGAATTTAGGAGACCAGGACTCAGTTCGTTACATTAAAGCAACATAGTACCTGAAAGAGCACAGAAGAATGAGGGTGGTGCAACACCATCACTTTAAAATCCGCTTAGTATTAGCTCCTATGTATCAAAACACCTAGGATTTGTAACTCCAAAAAGAACTATGCTGCAAGTGTGAAGAACTTCTAGTTGTCTGTCTATTCTCAATACTTTTAAGAGAAACTTCTGTACTGTTAATTTTTGTCCATTGGTTTTACTCAGCTTTAATGTATTAATACTTATATCAATAAACAAAACATTAAATTACAAGAGCACCGTCATTTTAGAAATAAGTAGGTACAGATAAAGCAGATTACCGTTTGTAATACAGGTAGACAGTACATGATTTTAAAAGGGAGCTTATAAGAGAAACCTGCCCTTCTTAACTGTGATTGTAGATTAAGTAGTGGAACACAAGAGAAATGTCAGTAATATTTTGTTACATTAAGAGCCATACATATTTTATATATATATATATATATTTAATCTGCTGCACTTAATATTAAAGATTGACTACAAATTGCAATGTGGCAAAGGAGAAAAACCTGCTACTTCTTTTACACTACCAATGGGGAGTTGAATTTACATAGGTGAGCAGGTATCCATGTACATTTAGTTAAACTTAAAAAAAATACTGGCTTTACCACACCTGCTGTTTCAGCAGTCAAATAAAAGGGGTAGCAAAGTGAATTGCACTTTAATCATCGTCAAAGAATCTTTTCAAACTTTTAAGCTCTTTGTTAATGTGATACACCAAACTGGGCCAGAATCATGAAAAATCTTTGCTGGTGCAAAATCCATGAGCAATGGTAAATTAGAGTAGAGTGCATTTATGGAGAGGAACACAGAACCACTTACTATACTGGAGAAGCTAGGAGGTAAGTGAAGATAATATTTAAATTGCTTTTCTTAGCACATAATCAAGCACAGAAAGTTACAGCAAGTAATTTTTCACAAGAACTTACAGCTGACTGGCTTTTAAAAACATATACTGCAGATAAACCTTTAAAAAAGGCAGCCTTTTCAGAAAGGGTAGCAGGGTTGTTCTGAAAGTCTTTACACATTTTGATTTCAGAATACTATTTTAAATGGTATGCGGCTATATGGGCAGCAGTGGGAGTATTGTTACTGTCATTGGCACGGCACCATTTGGAGTCTTTGGGGGCATCTCTTACATATATGAGTAGCAGAAAAAAAACACAACTGAAAAGGATAAACTTTCAGAGATTAAGGAATGCATTAAGATTATGCCATAGATTAAGAAAGTCTTTTGTTTTCCAAACGACTCAGTTTATAACCATCAGACCATTGCCTTTTTCTAACTTCTGAAGAACGTACTCAATATTTCTTTCTTTTTGAAAGGTCTGTTATGCATGCATAGAAACTGGGTAGTTGATGCATGTCACATTAACTGTATGTAGAAGAAAATATCCTTACAAAGCTGTTTTATTTTGGCAAATTAGAGAGCTGACTTTGTAAAAAGGTCAGATAAAATGGGCTTAGACAGAAATCTTCCAAAAGATTTAGGATGATGTTGTCTTTAGAAATAGTTGAAGACACTGCTCATATAGTTACATCAAAAAAATATCTAAGACCAATAAAATAACAACCAATGTCACAAAGAATAAATAGCGTTGATTTTTATGTACCTTATCCTATTTCAAAAACACTTGCTAGATGATACTGTGTGATCATAACATAAACACAAAAACCCGAATGTATATACATATACATGCAAATGAGGATGAGTACATAAAAATGGGAAGACATCATGTACTGAAATGCTGATTGCTGATTTCTAAAATCCTACTTTAGGAACTGCTTAGAAATAAATGTGTAACAAAGGACAATCAGTTTTCTTATATTTTTCAAAGCAACAGGTAAACAGGTATTTTGAAAGTGCTCAATAAAAATGATTTAATTTTCTTAAAAATTTATTACAGGTATAGATTTGCAGATAAGGAGATCAAAACTTAGATTAAAGTTACATAGCTGAGACCACAAGGTTGTAGCTAAGGTAAAGGTGTCATATATCACATCTTCATTAGTAAGTACTCTTTACCTGTTTACTTTGGGGGATTTTCAATGCAGACAGATTTAGATCCCAATAAAATCTGGCACCCAGGACCACTGCCTGGGAGCAATTTATTATTTTTAAAACCAAATTCAAAAGGAAAAAGTTTGGCTCTGTTTGAATTACTGAATAAGAGTTGGACAAAATTAAGTTAGTGGTTTCAAAGGCTGTAGATTCTCCACAGCTCAAAAACACTGCTTAGAATTCATATAATTTAATTTACTGGCTGTAAAGCCATAACGTGGGTTAGTGCCTATGAATATTTCAAAGAGGAGGGCAAATAAAAAAAGGAGTTCTCAAAGGCACAGGCTAGTAATGGCAGAGTGAAATTACACAGCTCCAGCATTACCAGGGGATAAAGTCCGTATATTAGGGTAAAGGACTTTCTTCCTTGGGAAACAGCCTTTTTAACTATGGATTCCACCTGGTCAAGGAATCCTTTCAGAAACTGGAAAATACTTAATTATCATCTGTCATTTCTATAAATCTACAGTTGTCCTCTGAATGGGCACAGCCACTTTTATTCCATTTAAAGAGTGAGCAATTGGGGTCAAAGTAATTTGCGTATTGTCCCACACAGATAGATAGTCAGAGGACAGGCTAAGATTAAAATCCATAGCTATACTGGAGACTGGAAGGAGGGAGGGCAGAGGGAGACAATGGGAGACTAAATCGATATCCTACTGAGTTTCAGGCTCCAGACTGAGTGATCTAAGCCTGAAGAAAAGAAAAGAACAAAAGAAGGGCAAATACTTTGGAGATGGAAGAGACTGAAGCAAGCACAACCGAATGGTTGACCTGCAACTCACTCTTATCTTCCACCACTGGGTACTAAAATAGGCTGCTCCAGGTAAGGAGGAGAAAAGCCAGTGTTTTCTCCAGGCCCAAGATGTTAGTTAATGCCAAATAACAATGCTAATGACCCAAATTATATCCACATCTCATGGTAAAAAATTTTTCCTGGAAGACTAAGCATTATAAGACACCCCTCCCCACCCACATTATTATGGCTCAGTTTGACAGACCCTTCTCAATCACAACCAAAGTAACAGCAATGATTATAGCAATAACTTAATGCCCCAGGTGCTAAGAATTCTATAAATATTCACTCATGTAATCCCATGAGATGTGCAATATTATCCTCACTTAACAGACAAGGAAACTGTGGCACAGGGAAGCTAAATAACCTTCCCAGGATCCAATAGGCATGATTTGAACTCGTGCAGTCAGGCATGACACTCCCTCCAGATTAAGTCAGGGGAAAGTGGGGAATCTGAGGTACTGCCTCGGATTCTTTAACTTCCTAGTTTCTTTTACTAGTCTCACCCAAAACTTCATGTGGGTTGCGTGTTGGAATGGTGTATGAAACATTCAATATGACCATCAATTACTAAGAACCCCACTGACTCTGATTCTCCGATTCTCAAGTGGGTATATTCTTTTTCGTCATTTTTCTCTTTTGTGAAGGCACTTTTGAAAATATGATGAATGTTACTTCCTAGGAATTACAATCAGATGGTTGGGTTTTAACTACTAACAACAACAACAACAATAACAATAACAACAACAACAAAAACCAACCAAAAATCTCTTTTAGTAACATGCCCATTTATCATCTTTACATTTTAGGTTTGGCTTCTCTTTTATGATGCTATGTCTCTTTATGAAAAGGCAATCTAATATTGTCTAATTGTAAAGCCACTGAAGAAGTTAATGTAGTTAACTATTGACACACATCTTAACACATCAGTTATCAAAAGCCAGTAATGATTCTGCCTTACAAGCCTAGAAAAATTTAAGTGTCTTTAAAATGTGCAAATAATTTCTTAGGTCTGTTTATCTAATCTTTATTTTACAGCATTTGTAGATGAGTTTCCTTTCAGGTAAGTTTCCCACAAAGAAACCTGTTTTTATCATTGCAGAAGTTAGTTGGCATGAAAATACAGAATAAGGCTGTGGTAAATTTTAGATGTAGGGAGATGTGCTAGACATACTCAGTAAGCTAAGTGACATACCGCTTGGAAAAATTACAAATTACCACAAGCCCTGGGCCTTCTGGGTTGTTCAAAGTTGAAACTATGAATGTTACAGCTGTCATTGCTCTATTGCTGTTTTGTTTTGGAATGTATTACAGCTGCTTATTAGCTAGAAGACGTCTTTCCTTGCTGGGCAGAAAGCTAAGGTTGGGAAGAATGTGATAAAACCTCTGAAAGCAATTCTAAAAGAGTTCAAAGATGCTAAATCCTTCAACAGGAATGGGAAACTACCAGACTGAGATGTGCTCACCCATTAAAGATCTTCAGCATGGGGCACTAGTCATTACCTGGCTTGACTTAGTTAAGCTCTGTGGTGAAGAGCAAGGCAAGACCTCTAAGAGCCTCCCTCCCATATAGCCCTCCATCTGCTTTTGGCCCAGGAACACTGGTTGGGATCCATTTATTTCATCATAGAATCTTTGTGTATCTGTTGGGTTAATTCTACTTTTGTTTTTTTTTTTTTTTGTGGGTACCCCTCCCTGCCTTACTGAACTATAACTGACACATAATATAGTATAATTTTAAGGTGTACAATGTGTTGATTTGAAATGTAATTGCAAAATGATTACCACCATGTAGCTAACACTTCCACCAGGTCACATATTACCATTTCTTTTTTTGTGGTGACAACATTTAAGATCTACTCACTGACTTTCAAGAATATAATAGAGTATTATTAGCTACAGTCACTATGCTGTACATTATATCCTCAGAACTTACTCATCTTACAACTGGAAGTTGTACCCTTTGAACAATTTTTGGTCTTTAAACCCTGACTCAAATTTTTTGTAAATTAAGAATAAACTTTTGTGCAGAAGATTCCCCAATCTCCCAGTAAACATTTCATCAGGTTATGTGATTAACTCCTGTCCCAGGCCTGTATTTTAAATTGTGGTTGTTTACGCTCTGAAAACATACTTTTCAACACTGACTGTAAGAGCCGGAATTAGGTACATACCCCTCAGTGAAAAAGGAAATATCACAGTACTAATATTCTAGTACAGATATTGATACAAACCATTCTCCTTAATAGACATTTACTTAGTCCACTAGAATAGTGCTGCATGTCATATTCCTGCTACACAGGCTGCTAACCCCTTCTGGTAACTAGTCTCTTAAAATTTCTTCATTAACAGCCAAGATGGAATTAACAATTAAATATTCACTAATGCTTTATCAAAATGAGTGCTGAGTGACAGTCTCCATATTAAATTTCCTGGCATTTTTCAAGTTGAATCAAGAACATAACCACTTTCAAGCTTAACTATCTGGAGTGAATCAAATTCTTAATGCAGCAGATTCTTTGGGAGTGTGCCAGGTCTCACTGTGACATGTACAAATCAGCATAATCTGCAGCACAAAGCACTACCTACTGGCACATTATTCAAGGAAAACAGGAAATTGGATACTTGCCGTTGGCTCTCTTGAGCAACAAAAATGGTAGGACAAAAACAGAAGAGGCATGGGGGAGTGGTAAGCCCCAAATAGGCTGTTTCTGGGCTTCATTCTGCTTATAATATAGCATCAGTTTTACTTGTGGCTCATAATACCCAACACAATTAAACACTCACACATGTGGAGATGGTTTTAAGATGATGACAGCAAATGGAGAGTAATTCTCTTTCATAATCTGTCTGTTTCCTAGTCTGTAAACTCTAGGAAGGCCTGGGCTCTGGACAATACACTGTGGAGGAAGAGGATGCAATGTGGGGGGTTACCCAAATCCCTTCAATCCATAAGGGATTCTGAAAGAAGTACTACTTAACATGTGGGATGGGCAACAACAGAAAGGATGATCTAGATGGTGTAGCAGTAGTTTGCTCATACAACTGCACTAACCTCACCAGTTTAGACTACAAAAAAATATTTGAAGTAAAACTAGACATTTTATTTTCCTCATTTTGCCCACTGACCATTCAAATTGCCAATTCCTGAATATTTCCCTTTCCTCAGTGTTCTTCTATGTAGTCATCTTTTCATTTTCTATTTCTATCATGTATTCTTTCATTAAACAGGTATTGCCCTATTAGTCTGTATTAGGTGTCGGGGATAGAGGGGCAAACCAGATTTGTAAGACTCCTGTCCGCCTGGAGCTTACAGCCTACAATTATAAGTAATCTTAAATTTAACTGATAACTAGCTTAGCAAATCTGGTATAAAATTTTCAAGTGCATTATTTATTTTGCAGGGACAAAAACAATTAGAGAGGCAGCTTTACCTTAACCGTAGTATTCTATTGTGCCATACTTTTTTTGACCATCCAAGTCTATTATGAATAAGTGTGGGTAAGGTGGAGTACTGAGGCCTATCGCAAAAGAAGCTTTATAATTAAAAAATTTAAAACCTATTTTTTTTTCTTGATTTTATGTAAGATTGGTCATCTCTTAAGATCTCTGATTCTAAGATCAATTCAATGATCTCCATGTCTTTTTCATATTCTTTTTGGTCTCTCTTTTTACTTAATGCATTTTGTTGTTGATAATTTTATTCATCACTTAGAATGTGCAAAACACTGTGGTAGGGCCTGAAGATTATAAAAATGAACAGAGATGATGTCTGTCCTGAAGGAGACTACCAAAATAGGGAGAATAAAACTTACAAATAACCACAATAAAGATCAATATTTAGTAAGTGTCCTTTGTGAAGCACAAAGGTTGTTCACAGGAGAATGCGGTCATTTCCAAACAGGGATATTTCATAAGGTCAAGGATGACTTCAAGGCTTTTGGACTGAGAAACAAAGAATTAACTGCCGTTATCTGAGATGAGAAAAGCTATAGTTGGAGCAAGAGCTGGGGGAAAGACCTGGCATGCAGTTTAAGGCATGTTAAGTTTGAGATGTCAAATAGGCAGCTGGATACATTAAGTCTGTAATATGGAAGAGTAGATTGGGCTGAGGGTATAAATTTAAGTCATGAGGTTACAAAAGTCTTTCAAGTCTTATGAGACTACAAGAGATCATTAAGGGGAGTGATCAAAGGTTACTTCTTTAACTTCTCTCTTCCTCATTCCCCTCTGTTACAATGAGTTTCCAATTCATCCTCCAATGTCTCTGGTATTCACGTTATTCTTGCCATTCATATCCATAGTTACTATCTTTCATACTTTTTATGAAATTTGTCAGCAAATCACATTGGCTCTACTTTAAAAATATACCCAGAATCTGACCACTTCTCACTAACTATTCTGCTATCATCTTAGTCTCAGTTACCATCATCTTTCACCTGGATTACTACAATTAAACTAACTGGTATCCCGGCTTTCAGTATTGACCCTTATTGTCCGTTCTTAACACAGCAGACACAGAATTCTTTTAACGTGTAAATCAGATCATATATCACTCTTCAGCAAAAAAATCCTGCTATGGCTCCTGATTTCACTCAGAATTAAGGCCAAGTCCCTACAGTAGCCTCCCAATGCCCTTTTGACCTAACCTATTTTTCTCTTCCTTGTTCACTGAGGTCTTGGTACAGTGGCACCCTTGCTATTCTTTGAATATGCCAGGCCTGCTCCCACATTAGGGCCTTCACACTGTCTGATCCCTCTTCCTAGAATACTCTTCCCCCAGATATCTGCAAGCTAACTCCTTTACTTTCATCAAAATTTTGGTCAAATGTCACCTTGTCAATAAGGCCTACCTGGACTACCCTACTTAACTGTGCAAGCTCTTACCCATAAGCCTAATCCCAATTACTCCGCTCCTCCTCTTTTATCGTCTTTATCATATTATGCAATTGACTTACTATGCTGGTTGCATACTGTCTCTCTCCTTAGAGCGGGGATCTTCCAATGTGTTCCAATAGTGCAGAACAGTGCTTGGGGTATAGCAGACACTCAGAGGCTATATGTTTAATGAATAAATAACTAATTCTGTCAATTCTAACCCGTTAATGAAAAGACAGTGGTGCCGTTAACCATCCATTACGAGACAAGAAAGGAAGACCAAGTCTTTTTGTTTATGTGTCTCCCCTGCTTTCTGTGTGGGGCTAGTGAAAAGGATTGATAGGAGGAGAAGAGGGAGTTATAAAGGAAGGGATGAAAAGAGAATTCGAGTTTCAATTTTAGATATACTAGTATTGAGTTTGAATTGTTAAGATATTCATGAGAAAATCTCTCACAGGCCAATGAAAAGAGCTAGAACTTAGAGAAAGGCCTGAACTAGAGATGTTGAAATACAGAGTTGGAATTATCAGTGGAGAGGTAAAAGATAAAGATAGCCATGTTATTGGATACGATCATCCTCGCAGAACAAGAGGAGAAGGAAGCTTAGGCAAAAAGACTTGAATACAAGGTGTGGAAGAAGTAACGCTGGACCCTGTACATGAATGTCTCCCACAAGATAGACAGCAATTTGAACATTTCACCTAAGATGTCATATAGTGTGCTTGAGTGTGATATTGTTATGTTACAGAATTACATGCGTATGATTTTGTAATAAAAGATTTGGTATACATTATCAGCTCATAAAAAAGGGATGTTATTTGTGCTGGACCCTGTATAGACATTTAAAGGGCCAGAGAAGAAGAGAATCAGAGACGTTAAGACTATTAAAAACAAAAGTCAGTAAGCTGATGGTGTCAAATGTGGCAAAATGTGTAATGGCTTAAGGATGGAAAGAGGCCACTGGTTTTGACAATCAGGAGGGCATTAGTTGAAAGAGTAATTTCAGAAGAGAGGTAAGGAAAGAAGCCAATTTGTAAGGGACAGGGAAAAAGCAAGTAGTAAGAATTAGAAGCAGGTAATTCTGAGAAGTTTGGCAATAAAAAGGAGAAATGAGCGAAGTTCTAGGGAGAAGATAAAAAGTGATTCCTGCTTTTAGCTTTTAGGGAGTTGGAGAAAGGGGAGACCACCACATATGTCTGTGTAACAAATGAAAGGAGTAAGTGCTGGAGTCATTGCAGGTACAAAAGACAGTCATAAAATTTTATAAAGCTAAAAGATCTTACTCATTTAGCTGCTCCATCCACTCCTTCAATTTTAGACGTGAGGCAACTAGGACACAGAAAGACTAAGAGAATGCCAAGGTCAAGAGTCCTTAGCAGCAACCTGTGAAAAATGATGGTGGGGAAAAGAACAAAATTATGAGATGGGAGGGTAGCTTAGAGAAGTATGGGACAAAATGAGTAAAGATGTGGAGATAACCTAAGGAAGGAGATTTTAAGTTAGTTTTTAATTTTTTTCAGTGGAGGAGGATGTACTTAGGTAAATGTGAGAAGACTCTGACATAAGTAAAATATTTAGAACAGAATGGCTTCGAAGGATTATTGAAGGAAAAGCTATCTGTAGCAATAGTAGGTTTCTTACTCCCATGTTCTCCTTTTATCTTCTATAGTATAGATTCTCTTACTATGTTTTTAAAATTGACATTTCCTAAAGGTTTCACACTATTCCTCCCTCTCTCAAGAACATCTTCTGGTAGAGGTGGACACATTTCTAGGACGAATATACTGTTTCTGATTCACATCCTACTCATCTCCTAAATTGAGAAGATACCAAATACAGAGGGTGCCAAAAAAAGTATACACATTTAAAGGAATGAAAAAACTGTATTAAAATTGTAATGCTCAACATATACCAATAACAAAAGATAAATACAAGTACCTTTTGATTTTGGCAATGTAAGAGGTGCTCAAAGAGGTTACCATCAGCATCCTGACACTTCCGATTATGGTGAACTACTGCCTGAGCCATGGTGACCAAAGTGTCCACTTGTATCACTGCTCATGCTGTTTGAATTTCTTCCCGAAGTATCGCCAGTGTAGCCGGTTTTCTATGGCACACCACATTCTTTAAGGTCCCCCAAAGGTAGAAGTCAAGGGGTGTTAAGTCAGGAGAACATGGGGGAAACTCAAACAACGTTCTCGAATTTTAACTACCACTTTGAAATGGTCTTATGCTCCTCCAACCACAACCATGCTCCTGCTATTTTTTCTGACTGTCCTGCCTGTCACATGGTGACACTAGTATTCATTTAATTAATGCCATCTTTTGAGCAAATGTCATACTGCACATCACTATCATAATTCAACTTCAAAACATAATACATAGGTAACATCTCTTAAAGTGTGTATACATTTTTTTGGCACTCTGGTATGGTCACTTTATTTTGAAATGTACATACCTCATTCTAAAAAATTCAGGAAACATATCTGTAGCAAGACAGCACAATATTCTACACATTTTAAGTGAAAGAGGCATTTCCTAGAGATCCCTTACTAAAATAAATACGCAAAGTTTCCTTTATTGGAGGAGGTAATGCTTTCTCCAGAGGAAAGGCAGAGTCTAATTTCAGCCATGTGATGATAGAGAATAACACTTAAAGCTAGCATATTCCAGATACTTGTTTCTTTCCCTCTCTCTCTCTTTTTTTTCTTAAGAAGCACACATAACACAAATCACAAACCCCTTGTTACTTTTTGTGCTGAACACATACTATCTTTAAGGGTATGATACCCTCAGTCTCAAAGGTCATTATGATTACATCTATATCTGTTCCAAAATAGCTTTTTAATTGTGACTTAGTTAAGAGCTGAGGCTTTGGAGTGTCATAGATGTTCAAATCTTGGTTCCATAAGCTCAGTTATTTTAGACAATTTACCCACCTAAGATTCTGTCCCTAAAGAAGTAGGAATAATTATAGTACCAACCTCATAAGATAGCTGTGAGGTTTAAACAAGATGATGTTTCTAAAATACCTGGTAGTGAGGACGTACTCAGAGAACGTTTATTGTTTTTATTTGACTAGTAGCTACTTACCAAACCTGACCAGAACAATATTTTCCGCTTTAACACTTTCAATTTCTTTCCCAATTTCTACTGGTTAAAATCCTTAAAAACCTACCCCAAATGTCACCTCCTGTGCTAAACCTTATGAGATACTCCTGTCTGGAAATGATCTTTCTCCTGTGAACAACCTTTATGCTTCACAAAGGGAATTACTAATTTTGATCTCTATTACGGTTATTTGTATATGTTTATCTTCCCTATTTTGGTAGGCTTCTTTAGGACACAAATAACCTCTATTCATTTTCAGAGTCTTCAAGCCTTACCACACTTTGTGTGTTCTAAGTGATGAACAAAATCATAAACAATAAAATTCATTAAGTAAAAAATGAAACTATAAAGAATACAAAAAAAATTTGGGAACACTGAATTGATGTTAGAGGTCATGGATCTTAAGAGAAGACCAACTGGCATAATAGGAAGAAAAACAATAATAGGTTTATTTAATAAAGATTAAGCACTGATATTTCAAAAACATGGTAACATTATAAGCAGATATAAAAAGTGAACAAATGAGAAAAAATTCTAGCCCATACAACAAACCACTTTAACATTTAATAAAGAATTCTTACATGTAAGACTTTAAAGCAATATAAATAACAAAAATAGTAAAAAAAAGAAAGCTTTTTAAAAACCACCAAATGACCAACTTAGATTACAAAATATCATAATCTCGATTTTCTAAAACACAAATGAGAGAGAAAACCATAAATACAAAGGTGAAAAAGACTTAATGGCTTTAGAGTTTGGTGTATTTCTGGGAGTGACATTATGGGTAGAATGGCATTAAAGCCATTATGTTCCTACTGGTTTTCTAATATAATTAAAAATGAAATTTACTGAAATGGAACTTACTCTTACAGAAATGAAGTCAAACCAGTGAAGACCTAATCATATCCTTAATGGACTTTTCTTCCCTAGGAAGACACTTATGTAACACTATATGAAAGTATAAACTATCTATGTTGAGTGATGTCTACATTAAGTATACCTGAAAGCCAGAAATGACTATCATAGTTCCAAAGTGGATAATGGGGATGGTAAGCTTAATGAGACAAATTATCAGTTTTGTCTCGAGATTTTAAAGATCAAGAGTTAAACTTCATGTAGGAGAAATTTCTCATGAAATAGAAATAGAAGCAGGGTCCACAAGTACCCTGCTTCTGAGAGATAAAGTTACTTCCAAAGGAAGCACAGAGAGGGGTGATATCACTGGTAGGGCTTTTATGCTCCACATGCAGAAACTGGCTCATTTTGGCAGAAAAGTCCTGTTTAACTGGAGAAATTCAAGATTTCTCAGGCTTAAACACTGCTGGTGGCATTATAAATCAGTATATTACTTGGCAATGTATAGCAAGAGTTACAAAAATTTTCAAACTCCTTGGCAGAACAATTTCACATCTAGGAATCCATCTTAAGGATCTCCACTAGTACTACTATTACTAAATTACAGTTGAATCCCATGGTGGAATATTATTTAGCCTTTTAAAAAGAGGGATATGCAGAAACAAAAAATTGTGCTTATTATCTGAAAGCAAACTGAAAGACTTTAAACCATATTAAAGTTAGATACAAAAATGTACATTAAAAAAAGACACTGGTCTGCATCTAACAAAATGCTATTAATAATTTAATACCCAGGGAGATGTCAGTTGTTGCAAGGATTCTATAAAGCCATATGTACATATGCATATTCTCCAACAACAACCAGTAAAATCAGAAGTCCGATAATATGAGACCACAACTTTTTAAATATTAAACAAATGAGAATCATGTGTTAAAAGACTTGAGAACATGACAAGGTTGTCCACTCTCACCATTTCTATTACTAATGGTCCTGGCCATTGCAATAGGTATGAGAAAGAAATAAAAAGCATTTAGATTTAAAAACAAAAAAGTAAAGCTTTTCTCTCTTTGCCAATAACATAATCATTTATATAGGAAAACTTAAAGAATCTATAACACCTACTAGAACTGACTAGGTAAGTGAACTCAGCAAGGCTGCAGGACATAAAGTAATTATAAAGATTAGTAACATTTTTACATACCAGCAAGAAATTTTAAAAATGCCATTTATATTGGTGTTTAGAAACACAAAATTTAATAAAATACATGTAAGACATGCACACTGAAAACTAAAAGACATTGTAGCGAGAAATGAAAGAAGATTTAAATAAATGGAAAGACATAATAAACTAATGAGCAAGACTCAATAAATACTATGAAGACATCAACTGTCCCTAAATTCACTGACAGATTCAATGTAATCCCCAACATAATCCCACCAGATTTTGTTTGTATGTTTGTTTTTTTTTTAATGGAAATTGAGAAGCTGATTCTAAATTTTATAGGAAAATGCAAATAATCTATAATATTCAGAGCAATATTTTAGAAAGAACAGAGGTAGAGAACTTATACTACCTGACTTCAAAACTTACAAAGCTACAGTAATCAAGATAGTGTGGTATTGACAACAGATCAATAAAAACAGAATAAAGAGTGAGAAACAGACCCACACCAACATAATAATTTGATTAACAACAAAGGTACCAAAGCAATGGGTGAAGGCAAAGTGTGTTGTTGTTTTTCAAACATGATGCTGGAATAACTAAGTGTTCATAGCAGAGAAAGACAACAAATCCTACCTTCAAATCACACACAAAATGTAATTTCTGATGTATCACAGACTTAAATATAAAAGCTAAAACCATTAAGCTCTTTAGAAAAAAATACTGAGTATATTCATGATTCAAGGTAAGGCAAGGTTTCTTACACAGGACCTGAAAAGCAAAAACTATAAAAGAAAAAAAATTGATAAATTAAGACATCAAAATAAAAAATTTCTGCTTATCAAAAGACACCAACAAGAAAATAAAGAGGCAAGCCACAAATTGGGACAAAATAATTGTGAAACACATTTGACAAAAGACTAGTATGCAAAATATATTGAAAGAAAACAACTCAGTTAGAAAGTGGCTAAATGACATGAACAGACAGTTCACAGAAGATACACAAATGGCTAATAAGCACATGATAAAGTGTTCAACATCATCAGGGAGATGCAAATTAAAATCACAAAGAAATATTACTACATACACACCAAAATGGCTAAATTTAAAAAGACCAACATCAGATGATCGCAAAGATATGAAGTAACCAGACTCTTACGCATTACTGGTGAAAGTATAAATGCTACAATTACTCTGCAGTAAAGTCTACAAGTTTTTAAGAAAACTAAACATTCACCTATCTTATGACCCAGCAAATACTCTCCTAAGTATTTTTCCAAGATGAATGAAAACAAAAGTCAATGACAACACCAAAAAAAGTGTAAGAATGTTCATAGAAACTTTAGTCGTAAGAGCCAAAAAGTGGAAATAGGCAAAGTTTCCTTCAATGAGAATAAACTGTGGCATAATCATACAACAGGATACTACTCAGCAACAAAAAAGAACAAGTTACTTATACTTATTATAGTATCAATAAAAATCTCTGAACATTATACTGAAAGAAGCCTTACACAAAAGAAAACAATTGTATGGTATCATTTATATGAAGTTCTAGATGAGGCAAACTTATCTTTGATACAGAAAAATCAAAATGTGTGGTTAGCGCTAGGAGGCTGGGGCAGAGATCATCTGGGAAGGGGTATAGAGAAATGTTTTAGGGTGATGGCAGTGTTTTTAATCTTGATAGTGGTTTGGGTTACACAATATAGGTACTTATTTGCCAAAACTCAGCCAAATTACACTTACAATTTAATTGTATGTAAATTTTACTTCAGAACAAAAATAAACTGCTAAGAGTTAATAGAATTCCAGTTAATAATATGTATGCTTAAATATTAGCTAAAAGTATATTGTTGTCTGCAACTTTCCTTAAAATAAATACAAAAAATAAGATGGACTGATAGACAAATGGATAGGTAAGTGGATAAACAGGCATGGTAAAATAGTAATAACGAAATCTAGGTGTGGGTATTAGAAATTCATTACAAAATTTTTAACTTTTCTGTTTGTTTAAAATTCTTAATAAAATTCTAGGAGAAAAACAGGTACACTATTTTAATGCTGACAGAATATTATTTTTTATTTATTTTCTAAGTTCTCTATCATATGCTATATAGTCTACAGTTTTAAACATCTTTAGAATAATCAATTACATTCATCAGAATAATCAAATATCAATTATTTCAAAAGTTTAAAATCTCACTGTAATAAATAAAAGTTAAAATATTCACTATTTTTAAACCCAGTATCTCTTAACTCGCTAAAAGCCTTAAACTATTTAATTACATAGCAAGCCACTGTTTTTGAACTAAAAATTTTTGAGTAGAGGGTTCCCTGGTGGTGTAGTGGCTAGGCTTCAGTGCTCTCACCACCACAGCCGGGTTCGACCCCTGCTCAGGGAAACAACCAAAAAAATAAATAAATAAATAAAATTTTTTTGACTAATCAAATGTAGTATTAAAAAGTTTTTTCTTTTAATGCCTTACATTAACAGTGTTAATTAAACAGTTCCTCCTACTCAAAAATCTTCCCCCTATCATTCTATGTTAATGTATGCTCAGTAAAAGCACATTTCTTAGACTGTAATAATCAAGCAGGGAAACAGTTCTTAAGAAATCTGAGAGTTGGCTGTTTGCTTTCAAAAGGGCTTTATCTTTAGATAAGCAGGAGCTTTAAGCCAGGTGCTAGTCATTTGTGTCTTGTTAATTTCCAAAGCAAACAGAGGAGAGTGCCATGCAATTTCCATTACACACATTTCACCATTAGTAGCACCAGGGTTTATTGGCTTGACACTGCTCCAGGAACAATGGTTTTCGTCCTCACTGAAATCAAATAATGTGCCACATAAATCAGCAATGCGGAACTTCTGAAAAATGTTGTCACGTTAAACATGGTCATATTTTTAAAGTCTCCATTGTGCCAAAACAAAGGGCATTTGCTGTAGAGAGCTCACTCTGAGCATGGAGAATTCTCACATGGGCCTCAGACTTACCTCATTGCTATGTCGTATGATTCTGGGTGAATACAAGTTTGGTCTAAAGGATTTGGCTTCAGTACAGCATTCACTGCAGTTTTGCTCTTCTTCTTGCCCTGCTTCTCATTTGTGACCCGAACACCTGCTAGAGCTGTCACGGCAACTCCTTGAACTGGGCCTGCAGATTCAGTGTGCTGGCTACAGTAACCATTTAAAACAAGAGGGTGGGGTGGTGAAGTTGGGTAGAAAAGAAAATAGTTTTTAATTAAAAATTTGATTATTTTTCTGCCATACACATATAGCAACCTGATTCTGGCCATTCACTTCACAAAAATGATCACTTATTTGTTTAAACACTGTTAATATGGTTTTCTGTTACTTAAATCCAAAAACATTCCTAACTGATTCAACCTGTACAATTGGCATTCTAGAAGAGAACAGATAAAAATGGAGGGAAATAAATAAGGAGAAGGAGGAAAAGAAGGAGGGAAAGATGATTTCCCAGAGGTGAAGAAAAATACAAGTTCTCAAAAGAACCTACTGAGTACAAGATAGATTGAATGGAAAAAACACCTATTTGACAAATTGTGAGAATCTTTAGAATATGATTTTACAAATCAAGAAAGAAAAATAAAACAGATTTCTTCAAAAGGAAGTGGAATCAGACTGGCATCGTATTTCTCTTTGACAAAAATAGTGTAACAGGATCTTAAAAGTTCTGAGAAAAAAACAAGTTTGGATCTAGAATCATACACCTACCCAAACTAGCATTCAAATAGAAGTACAAATTAGTATTGTTTTCAGACATGTAAGGAATAAAGTACAACCCATAGAGTTCACCCTCTCTGAAAAGAATTGCTAAGTAAGTACACTCCAGCAAAAACAATGAATTCAAGAAAAATGATAATGTGGACTATGAGAAAAAGTAATAAGCACAGAAACCATAAAAACTTAAGTTAAGTAATTCCTCATGAATACTGTAAAAAAAAATCTGTATCTATATATAGAAAGGACAGTCTAAAGCTGAAGTCCCAGGTCATCTCTTCATGGGACTCAAGAGTTGAAGGGAGGAAGGTTGGGAAGAGATGAGGCTCTAGTTTTCTTTAGGAGAAGTCCAAATCAAATATAAAAATAATCATCAGAAGAACATGAAATCACTAAGGGGAGATAAAGATGAGTGGGATAACAAGTACAGAAACAAGGAGAGAACTTGCTAACTGATAAATTTGACAAACAGCATGAAAGGAAAAGAATTAGAAAGCATGATGAAGAGAAAATATAAGATGGAAGATTTATTCCAAACATAACAATATAATAAATGTAAATGTATTAATGTAAGATTGAGCAAAATCATGAAATCTATTTGTTTATAAGTCATATAAAAAATTAAATGCCATTGGAAGTTGGAAAATAAAAAAATACCAAGAATATTCTGAAAAGGTACATAAAACAACATAGCTAACAAACAAAATAATAGATTTCAAAGCAAAAAACATTTAATGAGATAGCAATAGTCAATTTTGAATAAAGGTATGACCTATAAAAAAGATATAGCAGTCATGAATCTTCAAGTACTTTATCATCAGTTGAAAAAATATAAGGCTTTAAAACAATCCAAATGTTCATCCATAACTACTGATCAAATTATGATCTATCTATAAATTAAATACTATATAGACATTTTAAATAACGATATAAATTTATATGTAATATTTGAAGAGATCCAAGATATATTACTGAAACAAAGCAAGTTTCAAATAGTTATATAGCATGAACCCTTTGGTATGCATTTTAAAATAATAAGCATACACATACAAGGTGATACAAGTTTGTTTTTAGGAAACAATATAGAAGAAACTATTTTAAAGTAAGAAGTTGAGGTGCCCTTTACTTTTCATTTTATTGTTTTATACTGTTTGAATTTTCTAACCAACTGTTTAAAAATGTATAAACTAAAAAACATGGGATTATTTTATCCTCAATTATTTTTATTTTTTTATTTCTGGCTTCTGGCTTCTGTAGCCTACTTAGAAAAAAATTCTTTCAGTCCCATATTCTGCAAACTTTACCCATGTTTTCTTCTGTACTTTCACAGTTTCACTTTCTCCATTTAAGTCTATAATCACCCTGGAATTTATGTAAGGTATGAGGTAGAACTATAGCTTTCTCCTTCATACATACCAAATTCCTGCCAGTTGTCATAAAACCACTTATTGGATGGTAAATCAATTCCCCCTACTATTTGAAATATCATCTTTATCATATACTAAGTTCTGTCTATGTGTTGGTGGATTTCAGACTCCAGGTCTGTTCCATTTCTACATCAAAAGCAAACTATTTAATTATTATAGCTTTAAAATATATTCTACTATCCAGTGGGGTGGCTCTCCTTTAATTTTATTCTTTTCCAGAATAAAGATTATCCATGTTACCTTTATTGTAATTTTGTCAAAATTATAATATATAAAAGAAAATATATAAAAGAAAAAAAATATATAGAAGGAACCATGCAGTCTTGATATAAACACATAAAAGCTATTCTTTCATGATTACCAATACTAAGAAGTTTACCCAATTTTATTGCTTTTGTGCTACCAGGATTAGAAAGCAAATTTAACTCTTAATCTAATGTTGCTTTGGTCGGCTTTCAGTGAGGAGGCAGGGTTCAGGAAGCCCAACTACACTCAGGGAACAGCTGTCAGCATGAAGTGGCATCGCGAGGTCCTCTCTGTCACCTCACCTTGTACCAAGTCCTTCCCATTGTGAAACTCCAACCATGCTGGCCTTAAGTTTTGTTTCTTGAATATACCAAAGTTGGTCCTTCCTTAGGACCTTGTGCAAATATTGTTTGCTCTGCCTGGAGTGCTTTCCTTCTAATCCTTGTGTGGCTGGCTCCTTAATTTCATTCAGCATTCTGCTCAAATAACTGTTCAATGAATAGCTTACATAAAGCAGTTATACTGCTCCCCAAGACAATGTCATGTCACATCTGTTTTAATTTTTACATCACTTGTTACATCTGAAAGTTATTTATTTTACTTATTGTCTGTCACATACATTAAAACGTTAACTCCATGAAAACAGGAAATTTGCTGATTTATTCACTGCTGTATTCCCAGTGTATAGCAAAGATTAGACAGTCAACACACAGTGAATGAAGGAATGTGTCTGAAATAGACACCTAGGATTTATGCCAGTGAGTAGCAGGGGTAACAGTAAGAGAGATTGGTAATAGAACAAAAAATGTATACTTTGATCTTGACCTGCAAAATGTTTGAATGTAATCCTGGTTGATTCTGATGAAGCCAGCACACTGTTGGAAAGATTTTGGACCCAGTCCTTTTACTTTCTTCAGCTGTTCTCGGTTGATGAAGGGCCCGTGTTCCTCTCGCCATTCAATAATATTTTTGGCACGGTTGGCATTGAGTCCCGCAATGTGCCTAAAAAATCAACAAAATGAGAAATGTGGCAGATATTTCTGAGTACTGAAAGATCTAACCTGAAAAGAGAATGCCATATATGGAATTATGGAATGTTTGTAGCTATGGTAGAAAAACAACACCTTGAACTGGAACGTACATTTTCTGCTATACCAGTTTCAATGGAAAAAGGTTCAGATATTTTCCAGAGGTCCAGAATTTCATGCTGTATCAGCAGACTTGTGTAATAAATGCAAGACTCTGAACAAAACAGGAGCTCTTCCATAATCCCAGGGGAAAAAAAAGACAGTATCATATAAAATGTGATTATGATATGATGGAGATTTTGATCTGTGACTTGCAGAATCAAGGTAAGAATATGGTAACTATACCTTGAACCCTCAAAATTCATCTTTTGGTTACTGCTAACTTTGCCAGATGCATGCGAGAGACAAAGCTAGTGAAAAATATCTACTCTCACATGGTGGGAAATAGCTCTTTTCCACGTTAACCTTATTTAAATTCTATTAGTGACACTAATGCACTCAATGGTAACCATATGCTCTTCATTTTATATTTGCAGCATCAAACATGGTAACGTGAATTGCTACAATTCTTAAATGATGTCTTCCCTTCTGACTGAATACCTAAGGTAATGTATGAACTCACAGATTTTCTATACTTGACAACTTTACACATGTGTCCTCTTGTTCTGAGTTTGAACTGGATAGACATTTAAACTCAAGATTCTATGATCTTCAACCACAGACTTCTTCTCTTACCTTAATAAAACCTCTGAACAGATGTTAATATCCACTCCTACAAAGCTGACACATTCTTCTACAATACTGTCCAGCGTTGCCTTGAGTAAAGTCTGGGATACATCGTGCTGAAAAGACAAAGATCAAATATCAATCAAAAGTGGACATGAAGTTCTTGGACTATTCCATTACTTTGCCTGTATTGGCTGAGACACAGCATAGCAAATTTCTTCATTTCTTTTAAACATACTGTTAGCAGATGTAATTAAGCTGGACTTAAGGAATTTGTGTTTTCTTACCCTCTAAATTACTCATACACTTCCCTTACATATAATAGCACCAGGATTTTTCCCTTTTCCAAAATTCTGCCTAGAACAGTTGTTCTCAAACTTTAGCTTGCCATGAAAATGACCTGCAGAGCCTGTTAAAACATAGGCTGCTGGGCCCCACATCCAGAGTTGATTCAGTAGGTCAGGGATGTGGCCTGAGAATTTGCATTCTAACAAGCTCCCTGGTAATGCGGCTGCTGCTGGTTCTGGGAGCACACTGGAGACATACTGGTCTCTATCATACAGTCACTGCCTTGTAGTGGTATCTTCACTTGCATATGTATTCCCTTAGCTTTTCTTCAGAAAAGAAAGCATAAATTATAATAAGCAGTAGTACACTAATACTCAGCAAGTTTGATGGTAAATCACACTCTCATGTTTCATCAAATTGAAGATATTCTTGCTTATAAGAAGCACCATTATTTTATGTACCTACCATTAAGAAAACACACTAATTAACAATGATACGATATTTTCTTATTAATTAGATTTTTATTTTTTAAATATTAAGGGCTTTTTAAGACTGATTTAGAAAGCTTTAAAATCATGTATCATGCATAGAGAAAAAAGAAAATATAAGCAATATAAGCTGGTTAAGATATTCCTAAAATTTCTTTAGCATTCAAGTCCCGTGAATCACTTCTGTACTCAGAGTCTAGATGTCCAAGTTTTTCTGTGCAATATTGTCTTTTATATTATCAAGAGCCTTGGTTATGTAGCATTTCTTAAAAGTGAAACAGTTTATAGTCTCTGGGATTTTCTTTGAAACTTCAGATGCTCTTGCTGTAAGCTTTCACAGTATTTCTCTTATTTTTACCAGAAAGTATATACAGAAGAGATTTTGGCTAGCAATAAAACTTCTATTCTTACCTTAAAGTCCCTTAAATGTTTTATTGTTCAATGGCTTGTTAACTAAAACAGTGAAGAGTATGCAGTTCAGTCATGTCTCCAGGATTAATGATCAAGTTCACAAAGAAACTACACCATGATTTGCTATAGGGCCAACAGCAACTGTAGGACACCTTTAATTGTAAGGTGCATCCTGATTTCAGAGATGTTAAAATTCAAGAAAATGTGCATCTTATGTGATGAAAGGCAGTGTGTGAAAGTACAAGGTCTGACAATTAAGTTTGCAAATTTGCCACCATGCACTTACATTGGCAGCACTGTACAAACAATTCAGTAAGGTGTCATAACCGTGGTATATCTGTGTCTCAATGCTGTGTTTGTGTCAATGTGTGACAGTGTCTTGCTGAGTGTCATTCATTATTGTTGGCTGTTGTGTGTTTCTGTGTGCTGTCACAAGAAGGTTGATGCTTGAATTAGAGCAATGAAAAAATATTAAATTGGTCAAACTTGGCAAGAGTGGAAGTGAAATCAGGAACATATTAGTCCAAGTTTATGAGGATAATGCCATGAAGAAAATGGCAGGGTTCAAAGAAATTAAATGTCTTTCTGAGGGGAGAGAAAGTGTCACTAATGGCCAGTAATGAGCAGAACTGACAAAAACATTGCAAAATTTTGTTGAATTGTGCACCAAAATTGTCAGCTGACTGTGAGAAGCATAGAGGACCAAATAAACATCGATAGAGAAACAGGAAAATCTTAACTGAATATCTTGGCATGAGAAAGGTGTGTGCAAAAATGGTCCTGAAGGAGCTCACTGATGAACAGCAAAGGAGAATTGAAGTTTGTCAAGACCTTTTGGAGAGGCAAGATGACGTTTTGGCCCATGTTACCACTGGTGATGAAACATGGGTGTACCAATACGACCCTGAAACAGTGTCAATGGAAGTCAGCCAATTCTCCACAATGAAAAAAGTTCCATCAGTCCAAATCATGAATGATGTTGCTAACCTTTTTTGATATCAGAGGGACTGTTCATTATGAATTTGTACTAACTGAACAGTTAACCAAGTTTACTATTTAGAAGTGCTAAAAAGGCTATGTGACGAAGATGAAAATGACATGAACTTTTTGTCAACCACTTAAGGCTCTTGCATCATGATGATGCACCAGCTCACACGGCACTGTCTGTGAGAGAGTTTTTAGCCAATAAACAAATAACTGTATTAGAACATCCTCCCTACTCACCTGATCTGACCCCTCAATGACTTTTTTCTTTACTCAAAGACAAATAGTGAAAGGAAGATAAGTGATGACATTCAAGACATCAAGGGTCATACGATGACAGCTCTGATGGCCATTCCAGATAAAGAGTTCCAAAACTGTTCTGAAGGGTGCACTAGGTGCTGTCAAAGGTGACCATAGTGATATTCAGCAATGAGGTATGTAGCACTTTTTCTAGGATGAGTTCATGAATTTAATTGTTAGTCCTCAGTATTTGTTGTAATTGAAGCCAGATCACAGTTCATATGAACAGTTTATAATATACTTGATGTTATTCATAATTCTAAATAAAGACCCTCTAGTTGTTTTTCCCCTGATATGAAACTGTGGGTCAGTGTCCTCCTGTTTCCTACATGTCCAAGGAAGCAAGGATAGGTTTGATATCCCTAACCTCTTAGGAAGACATTATAGTAAACAGGGTGCCCAGGCATTGTGATATTATTATCATAGTAGCAGAAGTTTTTGTTTTGAAGACAGAAAGGTAAAGGAGGGCTTTTATATTTCAGAGACAACCTAGTTGGTAACTTTCCAGGCCATAGCTAAAACATGCAGATGTAATTTAAAAAATCTAATAAGCAAACATAATCATAAAAAAGATTATAAAGAAAAATGTAAGACCTTGCTGAGAGTCTGATTATTCTTGAGCCACTGCTTTTAGGAAGCTGAATAGTGGTCTTTGTCCAAATAGATGAGAAGCAGCAAAATGAAAAGGGGACTTTCAAAAAAAAAGAAAAAATGAGGGTAGGAGACAAATGACAATGTAGAGGTAAGGATAATTACAGCAACAAGAAAAAGCATCCAAGGAAAGAGACAAAACTAAAGAAATGGGAAAAACTCAGAATAACGTTTCAGAGCCATTAGAACAAAGACGAACACCACCACACACTTCAAAGCACACAAGGTGCTTGAGGTACTTAAATGAGTAGCAAGCATGCCCTGCAGCAGACAACCTTGGGTGCCTCTCCTACCTCTAGCCCCCAAACCTCCTTCTCCCTTCCAAAGAGCAGCCCGAGAGGACTGTGTCTCATGCATCAACCCATCGAGCGGACTGTGTCTCATGCATTGACCCATTGAGTGGATCGTGTTTCATGCACTGACCCATCTCTGAGAGGCCGTGTGCTTTGGGAAAGCTGGCTCCATATCCAGAAGATGATGACTGGTTAAAACCAGTGGTTTGTAAATTGAGGGTTGTGACCAATTAGTGGGTCATAAAGTTAATTTGGTGGCTTGCCACCAGCGTAAAAAAAAAAAAAAAAGAAAAAAGAAATAGAATAGACCATATCAAGCACGTTGTATATATCCTTAACATGGAATGAAGAGTACAATAAACAATACAGCCACCAACTGAAACTATCCTCTGAAAGGAATACATGTATTGGCCAGGGATATCTATTTTACTAACTGGTATTTCATTTGATTTTCTGATAATGATGGCCATTTTGACCAATGATTGATGAAGAAGTTAAAGAGTAACTTTACAGGGTTATGAAGTGAAGTATCAAAAAAAGGATGGTATGTTTATCATCTATTGGCAAAGTGTTGATTCTTTCCACCAAGTTTAGTTACAAATTTTCGGTGTATTTTTCAGAAAGAATGTTATTGAGTATAACATTTTTCAAATTATTAGCAATTGAAATATTTTAACTGAGTTAGTGTAAGTTGTCCTTAAATTGAATCAATCTAAACTTTGAAGAAAAACAAATAATGAAGCAAGTTCTACTACCAGATTTGGAAGTGTAAGCATTGTATCATGTGATTTAGGACTAGCTTGAGGACAAAGCTGACTCACTGATGGCAGGTGGTACACATAGAAAAACTAGTTCTTCATGATACCCTTGAGATCCTGTATTAACCAGTTATGGAATAACCCCTCCTTTGACCTTCATTTAATATTTCCTTTTAGTTTAATAAAAAATAAATTTTCTTATTGTTCGAGCCATTTGGAGTTGGAATCTTTGATGTTTTTATAACTGAAGCAAACATTTATATAAGGGCTCAAATTCTAACAGAAATAAGACAAAAACAAACAAAAACAACCCCAAAACATCTAACAATAACTACACTACCCAAAACTCTTGAGATTTTACTGTCTGGCACTGTCAATAAGGCTTTTTATAATATTACCTAATTTAATCCAAACAACTGTATAAAATGTGTATATGATTTCATGCAGCATCTTCATATATAAGAATTTATTCTAAGGAAATAGTAAGACAGGTGCAAAGGGGTATGTGTGTATGTGTGTGTGTATAATCTAAAAATTCACCCGCGGGGAATCATACAAATAAATTATGAAACAGACACACTGTAAACTATTATGAAATCATTAAAAAAGGATAAGGTAAGGTAGAACAGATATTTTGCTAAAATACCTTGCAAGAAAAAAAGTCCAGGATGAGATACTGAGTTGAAATATTTTTTAATTCCTCTAGCCTGACTTATGTGAGAAAATTTCTGCAAGAATTACTATTATCTATAGTTCTGGATTTTGTCTACAATTCTTCCCCTATTTTTGCTTAGCAGAGTACCAAAGTGAACACTATTTCCTAAAAGTAAAAATCATGTATGTTTAGGGGAAGAAATACTAAACCAAGTTCCATATTGTCTCCATAGTAATGTTTCTGACATTAAAGTAGAGGCATTGATTTTTGTCGTTCTAAAAACATTTTCTAAGTAACTAGTATGTAGCAGACACTGCTAGCTGTGACAGGTGTCGAAAGCACGGGAAAAAGCATATGCGCAATATGCCTTTAAGCAGCTCGTTCACATTTGCTGAAAGCTGAGCTATGACACATCACTCTACTGGCCGTCACAGCGTAAGAGGCAAGAAGACTCCAAGACGGTGCTAACTGTCAAAGACCTGATGCCAGGAAAATGAATTGTTCCACTTCATTAAAAGTACCCAATTCTGAATTTTGGGGCAAGTTATCTGGATTGTATATAAATAGTCCATTTTGAATTTAAGAAAATGTTGTTTGGGCCACTATGTTTTTATACAAAATTTATGAGATTTTAAAAAAGGAATATAAACAGTCATTTATACTAGTCAGTTTTTTTGAGGTCAGAATCCACATTTTTATTGTTACTCTACCACAAACTTCTGAAGAATGGCTGATCCAAATTGCTCTTTTTTATTTTGTCCCAAACTAAAATTATCTTACAATTACTTTTTAAAAGTCCTTCCAGATTAAACATCATCTGTGGACTACAGCTACAGCAACAGAATTTCACGTTGCATATTCCACATTAAACTTTAAGTTTATTCCCAAGTGCTTTTCTGATGTACTCTTCTTGTGTATTTTCTTTAGCAATTATCACCCACTGGTGTCCCTTCCTGTCTCTTACTACTGCCAAAATACAAAATGCAGCTAGAAAACTAAAGATGCAAAAAAAGCTTTATAGGAAAGCCAATTTCAAATAAAGCAAGTTTATTTCCTCATCTTGCGCCTACTTTTGTTTGACTGACATCCAGGGGAGTGTGACAGTCATCCAGGGGAGTGTGTGTTGAAAGACTCATGAAAGACAGAATGACACAAGGTTGGAAAACATTTGAGAAAATAGATCATGGGTAAAGAGTAGCTCCTCTTCCAATTCTTCAAATCCAGTACACAAGAGGTCTTCATATACTCCCTTTAAAGCCTAAGACATGTTGAGCACCATAGGAACCCTATATTTAACTTTTTAAAAACTTTTTGTGTTTTAGCTCTGTGGGATCATAGATATTTACACGTAATGGGACAAATGCTCTTGAAAAAAAATTTTAAAGTATTTCTTCATAAGCACATTCTTTTAAAAAAGATTTTTAATACTGGCAGAACATTTTTATTTTTTTAAATGAATAAACTATGCCATGAGGAACTCATTGTACCTATGGTGCTCTGGGATTAAGATGGCAAAGGGCACTAGTCATCAGCACGGGAGGGATTTTTCTAGAAATGTAAACATAAAATATGGCCAATGGTCATGAGAGGGTAAAAAAACAGCACAGGAAGAGATTCCCCTGGTAAACTCTCCCCTGATAAAGCATATGGAAAGTATGGGCTGAAGACTTCTCTACTGCTAACGCAATATTTACGTATTCAGTTTGCATTAACTTATGCTATTTAACCTAAATCATATTTATTCAAGCCAACTTGACAGAAAGATCCCTGGGACAAAGATAGTTCTCTTTGTTTTGCACCAGACAAATGGAAACTAATTTTAAAAACCCATGCTTCCACCCAGACCCAGGGCTAGAGTAGCTCCACTCCTCAGGCATGAGTCTTCTGTCTGGGGATCTCCAAGGAGTTAGTTGTTCAGCGAGGTCTCCTCTCTGGATGGCCAGAACGCTTGTGTTCCCTTGGCACTGTATAACCTCTGGAATCTCCATTCGGCTCACAAAGCTCCAGCAGCTTTACTGTGTTAGGTATTACAGAGTCTTGGTGTATATGTGCATCTTAACATGTGGTCAAAGACATTTTTGAAAGAAAAACAAGATTTCTACTTTTAGCTATGATGGAGTAATTGGTACCAGAGTACTTTTCCCACCATAAACAACTATAAAACCAGGCAAAATATATTTGGGAACTAATTTTAGATGTTAGACAACAGGCCGTGCAGGACTATGATTCTAGGGAGAGCTCTGTAATTGGCCACAATCTCTGTCTCAAGGACACTTTATATTTTATACACTATGGCACAAGCAGAGTACAGGAGTATTACTGAGCTGGGGAAGTGGAGATTGAAGTTCAGAACTGTTGAGATAACTGCAATTTTAAGAGAAGGATACCACAGACAATGAAGGTTTGAAAAGTAGAACTCTTAGAAATTTGTAAACTGCATATAAGGGCTGTCCAGAAAGTACCCAGCCATGTAATATAAAAAAATAGAGGCATTTATGGCTGGATTTTTTCCAGACAGCTCTCAGATATCCAGGGCACTAGAATAAGACTCGACAAGACCAGGCAGAAAACAGGTGCCTGGAAGTTTTGGGCTACACAGAGATTCTTGAAATTGCACAGAGCTGGGAGACACAGGGTGGTCTACCATAGCGGGGAAACCTCATTGAATACCCAGAGGCTCTGTTGTTACTCTAGAAAGGCCAGACCTTAGAAGTGGGGCTATTTTAGTCCTAGAGTAATGGGTTCAAACATTTAAGGAAGAAATTACACCAATTTTCTATAATCTCTTCCAAAAGATAGAAGCATCTTCATTTAGAATAGCCAAAATTTTGAAGCAACGAAGATGTTATTCAATAGGCGACACATCCATCAAACAGAATACTACTCAGTGCTAAAAAGAAATGTGCTATCAAATATGCCATGAAAAGATATGAAGGAACCTTAAATGCAAATTACTAGGTCAAAAAAGTCAATCTAAAAAGGCTACATGCTATACGATTCCAACTCACTGCCAGCAGACCTATACTACAAAAAATATAGTTAAAGGGAATCCTTCAGACTAAAGAAAATTGATACCAGATGGTAAGTATGTAGATAAATATAAGAAGGCTGTGTGAAAAGTATCCAGCCATGTAACTGTTTTCATTATATTGACAAGGCTGGATTTTTCCCCAACAGTCCTTGTATAATTGTGTGATTGTGTGTGTGTGTGTGAAGTGGTCTGGAAAAAATCCAGCCATTGTTAATATAACCAGAACAGTTACATGGATGGATACTTTCCACACAGCCCTTGTATATGTGTTCTAATTTTACTTAAAAGACATGGCCACTTAAAGCAAACATTGTAATACTGTAATATATAAAAATATGCACACAAAGAACTGAAGATGGGAGATGGTATAATATTAAATCTAAATAGACTGAAAGGTAAGAATGTAAATTACAATCCCTAGAGTGGTCACTAAAAAAATGAAAAGAAGTACAGGTGAAAAGTCAATAGAAAAATTAAAATGAAAAACTAAAAATTATTTGATTTTCTGCCAAAATAAAGCAGGAAAGGTAGAACAGAAGATAGAAAATCAGTTGAAACATATAGGAAACAAAGAGCAAAACTGTAGACTTTAATTCAACTAAATTAATACACTAAATGTTAATGAAGTAAATGTTTCAATTAAAAGGCAAAGATTATCAATCAAGACATAACTATAGTAGACTCTCACTTAACTGGCACCCATGCCAGATAAATGCAGTATTAGTTCTTCAAATTTTTGTCAGTTGCTTAAGAGTGCTTGTTGCTTGAGTTCTGATTAACGGAGAGCCATATATGCTATGTGCTATTTACAAGAGACACACAGTAAATACAGAAGAAACAAACAGGTTGGAAGTAACAGGAAAAAGATATACCATGCAAACAGTAAGCGTACAAAGACTGAGTGGCTATATTAATATCAGACAAGAAGAACTTCAACACTGGAGTACTGCCAAAGAAAATGTGTATTACCTAATTAGAGAGCTTCAAAACTTAAACACTGTGCTCTTGTGATAGCATGTGAAGAAAAGACTCATTTTTAGCTTCATGATTTATAAAGAAGTTGCACATTTGCGAAATTCAACTAAGTGTTTACCTAAGGGAAAATTTTATAATATGCCCTCCCAAACCTTGTATAATAAAGTAGTCTTATTGACTAAACGTAAGAAATGAGGAACAGACCAGATGTCCATCAATAGGAAAATGGATTTTAAAATATGGTATGTTCATATAATGGAATGCTACTCTGCAACAAAAAAACTGATACATGTAAAAACATGGATGTATCTCAGACATGAAGAACTTGGATGCAATAAAATACACAAGGTATTATTTCACTTATGTGGATTTTTAGAACAGATAAAACTAGTATATAATGAAAAAATCAGAATAGTGCTGTGTTTGGGAAGGGGCAGGAGTGAACCTTTTGGAATGATAGAATTGTTCCACATCTTAACAGATGTGGGTTAGTGATCACTTTAGGGACTGCATTTGTCAAAACTCATTGCACTGTAGCATCACCCTTTTCTGTATGCAGATTATACCTAAAAACATGTAAATAAACAAGAATCCAATCTAAGTTTCTGACCTGCTAAGCCAGGTAATAATTTTAGCAGGGAAGAGTGACGCCCCTAACTACAGATCTCTGCATTCGCAGCTCTAGAGTAGGCGGCTGGGATAGAAAACACTGACCACTTCCTGTTTTTGTTCTTTGGAATTTGACAGTAGATGTCCTCTCCAGATTTCTCACTTCCTGGACCTAAAAGGTACTTCTTTTCTATCTATGGTAATTTTCAAAACCAGAATCACTCTCAGCATAGCTTTGGTAGACCACATGGGAACTTAGTCAATGAAAAAAAGCATGCAGGTAAGATGGCACAAGCTTGCCAGTTAGCTGCTTGTTTGATTCTCATTCAATAATTAACATAAGATACCGATCTTGCCTTTAAAAAGTTTCCCTTAACGATTAAGATTTAAACAAAATGTGCAACTTCTTTATAAATCATGAAGCTAAAAATGAGTCTTCACATGCTATCACAAGAGCACAGTGTTTAAACTTTAATCTAGTCTGGCCTCACTCGTTCTGCCTTCTAGTAGGTGCTCTTATGTCCCCTAGTGGATACAGGTTGACACGGTGGAAGAAAGATAGGGGCAATGCTGTCTAAGTAAAGGTCCATAAATCCTAACTTCCTGTCTTGCTCACATACTTTTCTAAACTAATGCTTCACATCACCTAATTTATCACAAATTAAGAAAATATTAACCCCAATAAGTCTAACAATTAAAAAAAATATTAAGACATCTGAACTGGACCACACCTTATCTGCCCCACGTATAGTCACGTATAGGGCTTGGGCTAAAACATAATCCTGATTTATGACATCTACACAAACAAATGCATATCAATTAATTCAATATTGTGACCTGACACAATACAAACGAGTCAACATTTGCACTGTAAATCTCTATTTTTAGAGACTTATAGCTTATTCATAAAAGTGGACTTTCAAAAAATTTAGAGTGCAAAGATTTAGCCACGAGACAAATTTTCCTTCTAATAAATTAAAAGTAAAAGTCTGTATAGAAAATATGATCTGAAACTATTCTGTGGTATGTATGTGTGCGTATTAGATCCTGGCACACAGGAATTTTGAGTCTAGTGTTTAAATTGTTTGAGGGGCAGGAGTTAGAGATAAAAGAAGGTACTAATGTAAAGTAATAAAAGTGTTTTTCCTCCCCAAATTGTAGAAAATAGCTTCCTTGTTAATACTTCCAGTAGTATGTGTAAGTTCTAAAGATCCATCTTCTCTCCTCAAACATATATATATATATATATATATATATATATATATACACACACACACACACACACACACACACACACACACACACACTCTTATGTGGCTACACATGCAGCCACATATGAATTGGCTTCCAGCCCATTAATAGATTATACAGTAAAAATTTCCCAATTAGACCTGTGGCACAAGGTCCACATTAATGTGTTTTCATGGAGTTGGAGCTTTAAGATGGAAAGGTAAGGTTCCCTTTTGCTTGTATGTTCCCTGTCTCCACATAACTACGGCATCATGAGAGCCCAGGGGCTCCAGAGGACATGAAATAATCACTCCACACCTAGTCTCCTACAGCAGTGGGAGTGAAGACAGGGCTCCAAACCTCTGTCCCCCACACCACTCTTATTCTCGTTTCCTATCACAGTACTTGCTATCATCTGCTGCACACAAGTATGTGTGTATATAAGTAAAAGGTCAGGTTGGCAGGTGGATATATGGAGTCTGGAGTTCAAGGAAGAGATCTGTGGTGATGCATTATAAGTATGAACTGGAGAAACATGACAGACATTTAAAACCTCGGAAGGGAGGAAGAGTGTAGGGACAGGATCCAGCAGTATCAAAAGTGGAAATGTGCATCTTATAAGCAGGTACATAAATGAAAAACTCAACACAATTCTTCTGTAGTTGCTATATGCAAATAATTCTGAAACTGATCTAAAATAAGGAAGATGATAATTACCTACTTGCGTGATAAGGAGTGTTGCCTTCAGAATCCTTTTTATGTACATCTAGTAACATTCATTGGATGAGGTGCTTAATCTTTATTGACAGGTGCTCCATAAGCAAATGTCTGTGACAGGGCTCAGCTCTCAAGTGAGAATTTATAATTTGATGCAGTTGTTATTACCACAAAGGGGAAAAATACAAAGTGTTACAGAGAAGCCATACTCAGCTGTTAAAGTTCTTCAAAATCCTTGTTCAAAAAACTCCGTTTTATATTAATAGCACCAAAAAATAATTACATTGGGTGCTCTTAGGTGTCTAGAATTTTATAATGCTAACTTAATTCATCCTCACAACCCTGTGGTTGTTATTATTGTTATTATTATCATCTCCATTTTACAGTAGAGGAAACACAGGCACAGAGAGGTTAAGTAAGTCGTCCAAGGTGATAATGCCAGGGTATAGCTAAATGCAAAGGGTCTACCTCTGGATCCCAAACTTTTAAACACTATGAACCCCTGTTTCTCTAAGGAAAGTAGTCACTTGATCTAGCAATGCAAATTCCAGCTCTCTTGCTTGGGTTGCAAAGAAAAATTGTTTGACTTCACCTATATTCTCTTTTAAAGAAATGTCTTAAAAAATCAGGAACACATTTTTTTGTTTAAATATGATTTTTAAATTCTGTATCACATTGTTCTTATTAAATACTATTACAAATAAATGGTAACAGCGTCTATGCAAAAACAACAACAAAAAAAAGATAAGAGATTTCTGAAGAAACTACACAGCCACTTGCTTTGACAGGGCACTAGTCCTTTCTACTATGAAACTATAATTTACTTTCTCCTGTTCTCTTCCTTTCTAAGTTTTCTATCCTTTTTGTCACTAAGAAGCATCAATTGCAGCATTTTATTTGATACTGACAATAATTATGATTTACCACCTAACTAACTGAGCTACGTATGACAGACGCATTTCTTTCTCAAAGGAGATGTGACTGCTTCGGAACATTTCCATTTCTGGTGGTTCTTTCACAGTGGCAGAAGAGTAAGTAAGGAGGATAGGACATAGCATGCAGATGTGAAAATCAGAGGAGAGGGAGTACACCCCTTCCACTGGCAGTTCTCCCTCTTCCTCCTCCTGGGTAACGATATCAGTCCTGATGAGAGTCTAAGCTTGATTTTAAACGACTGCAGTTTTTAAAATGTTAAAAGCAAAAAGTTTATAATTATTATCTCCATTTTGTTCCCAAATAGTATAGGAGAAAAAAAGATGCCTAGAGGTCTTCTATTCAAATAAAATTTTAGGATTTAAAAACCTTCAAGAGATCATACATATAGTAAAACCCTTCAAGTCATAGATAAGAAAATCTAATACAGAGAAATTGGATAGAGCACTTAAAGTTAGGACAGTCTTTATGTGTTGTATCTTCCACCATGAATAAGAAATACAACTTGAGATTCCTGTTTGGTTTTTCTATAGCCACATTTCAAAAGAAAACTAATTTTCCTTTATCCAGCAAGTATGTATAGTCACAAAAGATGGTAAAGTTGAAATTTACCAATTAAAATACAGTATCATGAAGTACAATGGTTTCCAAATGTCAGTTCATGGCAAAGTTTTCAGGGGTCAATGGCAAAATGAGAAAAAGAACAATGTATAAGTTTTTGAACAAGATAAATATAATCAATTTAAACAAATGTCCTTTACTATGCAATTATGACATTCCTACTAATTCGATGCTAAAATAGTCCTCTCCCTTTTCCTTGTGTGAGAAGGAAAAAAATGGGAAATATGTCAGTTCTCCACAACCCTACTAACATTTGTTATCTACTGCAGTGTAGTAAATTAACCCCAAACATAGCAGCTTCAAACATTTATTATTGCACATAAGCTTCTGAGGGTCAGGAATCTAGGAACAGCTTAGCTGGGTGGCTTTGGCTGTCATGAGCATCATATTCAAGATAATTTCAGTTACGGTTTTTCTAGATTTCCTCTGAATGTACTTCACAGTCCCCCAGATACTAATGCTGTTCTGCACCAGCACCAGAAGCCACTAGGGAAACTCCCATGTATCAGTAAGAGACAAGGAAAATCAGTGACCCTGTGATGCTCAGTGCTCAATAAAGGTAACCTTCTGCCATGAAAGAAAGGCCAGAAGTCAGTCAGAAAAAAATGATGCTCCAAAGCTAACATCATACTCAAGGGTAAAAAGCTGAAAGTTTTCCTCGAAGATCAGGAACAAGATAAGAATGCCCTCTCTCACCACTTTTATTCAACGTAGTACTGAAAGTCTTAGCTAGAGCAATCAGACAAGTAAAAGTAGTAAGAAGAATCCACCTGGAAAGGATGAAGTAAAACTGTTTCACTATGTGCAGATGAAATGAAACTATGTACAGATACCACCTCACACCTGTGAGAATGGCTATTATCAACAAGACAAGGAATAACAAGTGCTGGAGAGGATGTGGAGAGAAAGGAACTCTGGTACACTGCTGGTGGGAGTGCAAACTGGTACAACCACTGTGGAAGGCAGTGTGGAGGTTCCTCAGAAAATTGGGAATGGAGCTGCCATTTGACCCAGCAATCCCCCTTC
>PVJL010011351.1:0-43499 GCA_004026885.1 Lyroderma lyra | reverse complement strand
TGTGCAGGGTGGACAGTTAGCATCTGTTTGCCTGGATGGGTTGCTAAGGTCAGCTTTTGTCCTGAATGTTTGGTGACTGTGCCATGCTGCTTAACTATTTTGAATATCACTCTCACAGAGTACAAGGCTTTTACACCTGACAACCTCTTCCATTGATGATGTATCACTTCATCCCCAGATCCTCCCTGGACCCATGGCATCCGCCTGAATTTAAATTATATGTTCATATAAGTACTTTATTCTGCACTTATGCAAAGAGCAGAGGAATGGTCTGAGCATGTGCATTAAGGAAGGGGTCACAGAGGCCCTTGCTCCAAGTGGATAATTCTCAGACTCCTTCTGTTGTTTTGTTGCTGTTGTTTTTAAATATCCTAGTTGGTTGTCTTTTGATCAGTACCAATATGCTTTGCCTGAGAATTAATTACATTCCACTGTACAGCCAACTTTTTCTCTGTGGCAAAAATAATGAGCCCCTTACCCTCAAGCATAGACAACCACCCATTACATGGTGTTGTGTCCTTCAAACAGCAGTCTGCCTTCTGCAATAGACATCCACTCAGCACGAGCACGTGCCAGCCCCTGGGCCTTTGCCAGTCGGCTCCCTTCTGTGCACTTAAGCTGGCCATTCTCAGCCTCACCTCAGGCATGGCACAACTCCCACTACTTGTGGTTCTAATTCTTCATTCAGTGCCGTGGTGCCTGGCTTGCTGGGTGCTCAGACCATTATCTCCACCTTAAGTCGCGCCTTAAGCCCTTTGGGCCCATTGCTCAGAGCTCTAAATAGCCTCTAACCAGGGGCCACCACTGTTTGTTTCCTAGTGTGTTTTGAGGTGTATCTCTTCAGGTGTCTATATAGTAGTTCCTTTTGAGCAGAAGTGTAGGTACCTCTCCCTTCCAATACTGAGCTATGCTTCTCACCCCTTTTGCTACATCCTGAGTCCTAGAGACCCTATTCCTCTCATTTCAGCCCAGAGAAGGAATGCAACACAAGATCATACAATGAGGAGGGGACCTTGGAAAGCTTCCTGAGTCCATGAGAGTTTAAAGATATTCCTAGAGGACTTCCTGCTCAAGATACTGAACCAAGCACACATGTTATTTCTTCTCCTGCCACTAAAATGATGATAGAAGCATACAAATAGTATAATCCCATAACAAGGAGGACAATAAGGGGGACAGTAGATGAGAGATTTTAAGATTTCTGGAGGGCAGAGTCTAAAGAGATGCTCATTGATGAAGCAGGGTGGGAAAACTCCCAGAGCACAACACACATAAAGCAGGTACAGAGGAGGAGTAAATGAGATGTTTGATGGAGCCCAGAGAGAGTCACAAACTTGGAGATGACAGATACATTACACTGGCCTAAAATGTGAGAGGCTGAGGCTGAAAACAGGAAAAATAATTGAAGATTGGTACAAAAAACAGTCGTTCCTCACAACCCTCTCTCTCTCCTTCCAAACGTAGAGCAGATGATGGTCTGGAATTTACCTCCTGGACGAAATAGAAATTATTTCTTTAAAAAATTGTGTGAAGTGTCTGGAAAGAATTAGGGCAGTGAGTGAGCGTTGAGGCCCCAGAGGAAGGTTCTTTGCCTTATTATTGCATTTTGAAGGGGATTTGAATAATTGTGACTTCCTGGTCATTCATGGGGATGAAGCCTACCAAGTGGCGACCCCCACCCTTGGATACTGAGCTCCTGGTCAGGCTTCCACTTGCTTCCTTCATGAAGGTGAATGGATTACCAAGGATCCCCAAACATTTGAGGAGAATCTGAATTAATTAAGAGATAAAGTGAGGTAAATTGGAAAGTTGACTTCAGAGGAAAAGAAGATGGTTAGAGAATAAAAAAGAACTTGTAACAGACCTCCCACCCCAAGCATTCACCTATTACCTGAACGTATCAGATTCCTAGAGTGAACCTGCTAAGGGTCCTCTGTCTTGGCTCCCTGAAGGAAAGCTACATATTTTGGTTTGACATCTCATTTGGGTATCTGAAATTTATGCTGCAATGTCCAAAATGGTGGGCTTTCACTACATGTGGCTATTTACATTTAAATTAGCTATAATCAAAATAAAAAAATAAATTCAGTTCTTCAGTCACACTAGCCATATTTCAAGTGGTCAGTTGCCACATGTAGCTAGTAATTACCATATTGGATGGTACAAACATTTCCATCAGTGAAGAAAATTCCAATGGACTGTGTTCATCTAGCAGTGGTTCTCACCCTTCCTAATGCTGCAACCCTTTTAATACAGCTCCTCATGTCGTGGTGACCCCCATAAAACTATTTTCATTGCTACTTCATAACTGTCATATTGCTGCTATTATGAATCGTAATGTAAATATCTGATATGTGTTTTCCGATGGTCTTAGGTGACCCCTGTGAAAGGGTCGTTTGACCCCCAAAGGGGTTGCGACCCACAGGTTGAGAACCAATCACTACAGCATTAGGTTATATATAAGCAGCCAAAAGTTGCATTTTAACATTGTGACATAGATTTATACACACACAAACACACATCGATCACTTGTTTTTTAAAAATAATTTAATTTATTTTTATATATTTTTAAATTGAGTTTTAATTTATATGTCGTAAAATGCACACATTTAAACTGTATAGCTTGTTGAATTTTTAATATGTGTATACCCCTGTGACTACCACTCAAATCAATATATGGAATATTTGCATCACTCCAGAAAATTCCCTTGTGCCCCTTCATAGTCAATATCCTATCTCACCCCCTTACACCTCTCCCAGGTAACCACACTGAAATCCATCACCGTAGTTTAGTTTAGCTTGTTCCTGGACCCTTATGTGAGATCATACAATATGTAGTCTTTTGCATTTGGTTCTTTCAGCATACTAACTATTGATTTTGGTATATATCAATAGTTAGTATTATTTTGTGGCTGAACTACGTTTCATTGTATAATGATTTGTTCATCTGTTGATGGACATTTGGGTTGTTTCCAATTTTTGACTATAATGAATAAATATACTATGAACTTTTGTTCTCAAATCCTTTTGTGGTCTGTCTCCCTCTTTAAGATGATCTTTACAGATTTTCTGTCTCAGTTACAATCACCCTATGATTGCAGAGCTGACCTAGAATGGGGTTTCCTGGGTAAAAATTTGAAGGCAAATCTTAGCTGAGCCTCTGTCTTCCAGGACAGATGAAGAGGATGATAAGTATATAATTTAACCAAGAACAAGACAAATAAAAAGATTTGGAGCAGATTCATTGATGGCTGAAAAATGGGTTGATGCCTTGAGTAGGGTTTTAGTGCAACATTGTGGGCTTTCACATAAGTAAGGCAGAGGAAGCCTCAGGTTCCTAGATGTCCTCAGCAATTAAATGTGTGTCACTGGACACCAGTGACCAGAAATTGCAAGCAATGATTCTGCTGTTTGTCTCTGTTACCTCCTGGTTCCTAACCAGCCTGCCTCAGGGGCCTAGCACAATTCAGAGGACTACACCTTTGATTTTAGGTGGTATCTGCCAGAGCCCTCTCATTGACCTCCATTCTGGGTAACAGGGCATGGGGAAGATGGTCTCAGAATGAACATTTATTCTTTTCTGCGCAGGTTAACCCTGCTGCTCACATGACCCGTGTCTCCCTGGTGGATACCCAGCTTCCCTTGGGGCAGCCACAGTTCAGGCTCCCACACTTTGAACGACCCAAACTCAGCTTCCTCCTGCTTAATCCAAAGAGCCCTGGCAGTGCCAACCACCCCATGACCCTGATCTTCATCTACACAGCCCTTGCCCTAGGTCAGGCCTTGTTTCTTCTCACTTGACCAACACAGAAGCTTTCTTGAGAGTCTCTTTGTCTCCAGGCAGGAAGCCAGGGTGATCATTTTAAGATGCAAATGTGGGCTGTCACTTCCTTCATTAAAACACTTCATTGGCTCTCTGTTACCCACAGGATAAATCTAATCTTTCAGGTATGGCATAGAAAGCCCTCTGTGATCTGGCTCTAAGTTGCCTTTCACATACTCTTCTTCGGACTCTCCTGTGTCCACCCTACACTCCATCTCAGTAGAGGGCTCTCCTAGGTCTCTGCCTGTGCCATATGGGGCTGGGAATAGGATGAGGTGAGTATGCACAGGTGTAAAATTTAAGGGGTGCCCCCAAACTCAGGAACCAAGATAAATAATATTTGGAAAAAAAGTAAAAATTAATGCCGAAAATTCTCTGATGAACAAAGTATCGAAATTTTATACAGAGACAGGCTCTGACAGTGTGGTGCTGAGCCATATTAAAGAAAGCTGTAGTAACAGGAAAATGTGCATCCTTATATGTCTGTTTTTATGCCTTTTAAAAAAAGAGTTCATTTAAATATTGAAAAATAGAAAAGTAAGTATGTTAACACTGACAGCATTATTTTAAGTTCAAATATTTTATTTTTACCCAAACCGGAATTTGTTATAATTTCACTTTCCTGGCTTTAACAGAAGCAAATGCATCAGTGATATTGGCAAAATCTAGTTATGGAAAAGAGTAGACTTTGCATCAGGCTCTGCAGGGCACTGACACAACAGTGTCCTCTTTTCCTGGAATGCTCCCATCTCCTGTCTAGATGGCAGGAGTAGGGGTTAAGGACAAGGTCTTAAAACTGGGCCACCTTTGTTCTATATCCTCCTACCAGTACTCACTAGCTATGTGCTTTTGGGGAAGTATTTAACTTCTCAGCACCTCAGTTTCTTTATCTCTAGAAAACATGTAATCATGATGGAAGCTCTCTATTAGGGCTGTTGTGAGGATTAAATGAGATAGTCCATGAAAAGTACTTAGAAAAGTGTGAGGTCTAGAGTGAGTCCTCAAAAGAATAAATAGTGAGTTATTGTCATTCCCAGGTGTGTTCTTGTGTATCCTTCAAAACCCAGCATAAACTAGAGGAGCCACCTCTGACCATCTCAGGAAGAGCTAGCACTTCCTCCTCCTCTGAGCTCTACGGACCCCCATGCTTCCCTCCAGTATCTCCTTGACCACATGGCACTGTCCTTATGTCTTTATCTTTTGTCTCCACCACTGGCCCATAAGCAGTCACAACATAGTAACCGTGGGGCATCTTCTGGGAAACCAAGGCTCAGCCATGCATGGTGAACTTGCTCTGCCAGCCAGGGTCCCAGACAACTCTGGTGCTCAGCTCTGGGCTTGCTGTCCTGTAAAGGACAGAAAAGATAAGGTTTCTGCCCCGGGGAGGTCACAATCTGGAGAAGCATTGACTGACAGGAGGCACAGTGATCCAAAATTATAGTCTAGTCTGGAATTCAGTCCTCAGATGGGTAGGGTGAGGGGTACCTAAGGGGCAGGAAGGCCTGGCAGTGTTTTAGAGGATGGTCCAGACCTGCCATTATGCAAAGGCCCTTGATGTTGGACTCTGTGAAACAAACCATTCTAAGGAGTCATGGAAACTCAGAGTGATCCCTGGGATCTGAGCAACACCTCAGGCCATACATGGTGGCTCCTGTGTAAGGCTAGTACCCACTTTATGGGCATCCTTGTAGTCAAAGAGAGAGGGCATCCATTGGTTCTAGTTTAGGGTTTCCCACATCCTGGGATGTGGGCACAACTCTTCATCTGAGGAGGATCCCACCCCACTGGTTTACTTCCAGCCTCTGGGACTGACTGCCTCTTCTCCTCCTTCCTTGTATCAAAGAGGTTTCAAAGGAGAAACAGAAAAAAAGAGGGATACATAAACACACACATATATATATATGAATATGCACAGTGTGTGTGTGTGTGTGTTATTGCAAGGAATTGGTTTATTTGATTTGGGTGCTAGCTGGGCAGGCCAGGTCACTGGTAACAACAGGCTGGATCTCTCAAGCATGAGCTGAAGTTTCTGTCCACAGGTAGAATTGCTTCTTCAGGGAAGCCTCAGTTCTACTCTTAAGGCCTTTCAGCTGATTAAATCATGCCCACCAAGGCTATTGAGAAAAATCTTTACTTAACATCAATTGATTATAGATATTAATCACACCTACAAAATACCCCCTCAGTAAAACCTAGATTACTGTTTGATTGAATAACTGGGGACTATGGCCTAGAAAAGTCAACCCTAAAACTGGCTATTGAATTCTCCAAATTTATTTCCTGGATCCATGGAAGAAGAAGAAACAAATTCAGCTTCTTATCTCCTGTTTAAACCATGAGGCAAAAGTAGAAGGGATTCCCATGGGTTGAAACCCATGTCTCTAATCAGTTGACTTATAGTTGGGGGAGGTGTCCATAGGCTTACCTCAATAACAGAAATAGAAACCATACTCTCATGAAGCTGGTGTAGATATATCCTCAGTCCCACAGATGAAAAAAAAAGCACTTCCTTTAGGTGGGGGAAAAGGGTTAGTGGGGCAAAAATGAGAGGAAGCATACATTTCCTGGGCACCATGCACTGCCAGGGGGCCTGTAAGAGTGTCATCCACAGTGCTCATCTAGTGACTGATATTTCCTTCTAACAGATACATGTGAGAGCTACCATGACTCCTCTATCTACTCCTTCTTTGCTCCATTCATTCATCCACCCACCTACCCATCTACCCATACATCTACCTGATTACCTATTCATCTACCTACTTACCCATTCATACATCTACCCACCTATGTATCCATCTACCCATCTATCCATTCTACTCCCACCTAATTTCTCCATTCACCCACCCATACACCCATCCACTTACCTATCCATACATCCATCCATCTATCTATCTGTCCACACTCCTACTCATTCATCCAATTGATGTTTACAGATATTTACTAAATGCCTACCATGATGCAGGCACCATGCTTTGTGTTGAGAAAGCAGCTCTGACCAGAGAGCTTACTGTCTAAGAGGCAGACACTAACACAGACAAATGCCAAGTTGTAATGAGACAAGAGCTGTGAAGGAGAGGTATACATACTATGAAAAACTGCAGTAGGAGGTGGAAGCTAGTCAGGGAGGCAAGGAAGACTTCTCAGCTTGAGCTGAGATAGAGAAGACAAGGAGTGAACTTGGCAAAAGCAGAGAAGGAAGAGCCTTACATGGCTGGAGGAGGAATGCTAAGAACACTCAATGAAAAGCAGCTGGTATGGCTGGAGTCCCAGCATCAAGGGGAAAGTTAGAGAGATAGGTAGGGGTCATCTGTTTAGGACCAATTTTAGTCTTTTCACTGAAAACAATAAAAACATTTTAGGGAGTGAGTGAATGATCAAATTTGTGTTTTGAATAGATGGAATGGAGGAGGGGAAAGGGGAAAAGGGAAAAGGGTGGGGTGGGGAGACCATACAGGAAGGAGGCAGGTGTAGTTGCTTTGTAGAGGGTACAGATACCTGATGTCTTAGTGGGCCATACAGGCCCTGGGTCTGTTTGTTTTCAGATCCATTCCTTCGCTTTTTTCCCCCCTCTCTGCTTTGTGTGACCCCTGAAGGCAGCATTTCTCAGCCTATGTGTCAGAGCCTTCCAGCAAGGCTCAGCCAACGGGAGGCACTAGTAGAATATTGGAAGGCTTGGAAGAAGGGAGAAATCAGGATATTTCTCTCCACTTGAACTGCTTTGCACAGAGTCTCCAGTAGGAGCTGTACCTCCTTAGGGGTCCAGCCTCTTCAGGGTGACCCTGGATTCCCCAGGTAGTGCTTCTCCTCTGTCCCTGCAGCCTTGGGAAAGAAGTGGCTTTCTGTTATTGCTCACTATCCTGCTCAGCTTCTCAGTTTTCCCAGCACCCGTGTAATCAAGTTTCTGCATTCAAGTCCCTCTGTCTTTAATATTCAAGTAGGTTTTTTTTTGCTGTGCAGAAGCTTTTTAGTTTAATATAGTCCCATTCATTTATTTTTGCTTTTACTTCCCTTGCCTTTGAGGTCAGGTTCATGAAGTCTTCCTTGAGTCCTAGGCTTATAAGTTTAGGACCAATGTCTTCTTCTATACAGTTTATTGTTGCAGGTCTGATATGAAGGTCTTTAATCCATTTTGAGTTAATTTTTGTATATGGAGAGAGTTCACAGCTCAGGTTCATTTTTTTGCATATGTTTTTCCAGTTTCCCCAGCACCACCTACTAAAGAGGCTGTCTTTTCTCCATTGTATGTTTTTTGCTCCTTTATCGAAAATTATTTGTCCATAAATTTGTGGGGTTATTTCTGGGTTTTCAGTTCTGTTCCATTGGTCTATATTTCTGTTCTTCTGCCAGTACCAAGCTGTTTTGACTATTGATGCTTTGTAATATAAATTGAAGTCAGGGAATGTAATGCCACCAGCCTTATTCTTTTTATGTAGCATTGCTTTGGCAATTTGAGGTCTTTTATGGTTCCATATAAATCTAATAATTCTTTTATCTATTTCACAAAAGTATGATTGTGGGATTTTGATGGGTATTGCATTAAATCTGTAGATTGCTTTGGGCAGAATGGCCATTTTAACAATGTTAAGTCTTCCTATCCATGAACAGGGGATATTTTTCCACCTCTTAAAGTCTGTTCCAATTTCTTTCAAGAGTGTCTTATAGTTTTCCGTGTGTAAGTCTGTCACGTTCTTTATTAAGTTAATTGACTTGTATGCCTGAAACCTATGTAAATCTTACTAACAGATGTCATCCAAAAAGTCTATCAATAAAAATGAATTTAAAAAAAGAAATATTCAAGTAGGTTCTGTTTCCTGGTTGTATCCCGATGAATGTAAGACTGAACTGTGGACTCCTCTGCTCATGACCTCAGCCGTTCTGGGGAAATTCTCACCTACATGCAAACAAAGGAGAAGCTCCTTTGGATCCCGATGGAGGGAAAATTTGCATCTGAAACAAATCACTGCTGTTTTTCTAAGAAATGAAAGTATAGGTAAACACGCTGTGGAGCGGGAATAAGATGAGGCTTGTTGGGAACAAGTAATACAATAATAACTTTCAATTACGAGGTCCCTCGTGAGCGCTGAATGCCTGGCACACATTCTCACTAACCTTTCATAGAAGGGATACTGCTCTCATTCAACAGGTGAGTGAAGGATGCTAGTAAATGGCAGAGCTGAAACCTGAACCTCTGGTCTCATGCCCTCCAAAGCCAATGGTATATACCATTCTGTGTAGCACCCTGAGGGGGAAGAAACCCCCAGAGGTATACAGAGGTTAGATATTTACCAGGTATATACGTAAATATATAAAATACATTGTTATGTAAAATTTATTGTGTGTGCATACATATTAATTCATTAATATACAGTTGATCCTTGAATAATGAGGGTTTAGGGGCATTGAATCCCATGCAGTAAAAAATTTGAGTGTACCAATCAGCCCTCCACATATGTGGATTCCTAACTGCAGATGGAAAATATGTATTTATTAATAAGCTTATTAAACTAGTATTTGCCACTCATAATTGGAACTGTTGAATCCTCGGTGTCCCAATGACACTAATTGATCTCTATGATGCTTGTCTTGGTCCCTTCAGGCTGCTATAACAAAGTATCATAGACTGGGCAGCTTATAAACAAGAGAAATTTATTTCTCATAGTTCTAGAGGCTTGGAGTCTGAGATCAGGGTGCCAGCATGGTCAGGTTCTGGTGAGAGCCCTCTTCTGGGTTTCAGGCTGCTAACTTCTCATTGTATCCTCTCATGGTGGAAAGAGGACAAGAGAACTCTTTGGGGTGCCTTTCATAAGAGGACTAATCTCACCCATGTGGGCTCCACCCTCAGGACCTAATCACCTCCCAAAGGCCCACCCTTGTAATACCATTACATTGGAGGTTATGATTTCAACATATGAATTTTGAGTGGACACAAACATTCAGTCCATTGCACATGCTAAAATCTCAGACAACGGCTCCAACATCTGCCAGCACAACCAGCAGACAGCCTGTGCAATACTCCTGATCGCTCAGATATCATGCTGGCTGATACTTGAACAATGGTTTAAAATTGCATTTCCAGGGTACATACAGCAGCAAAATCCGAGGCCTGATTGTTCAAGAGGCCATGCTTTTCTCACAGGTCACAGAGCAAACAGTGTGAGAACCAAACCAATTACAAAAGAAAGGGAAGGTATCAGAGAGCAGGTAGGGTCCTTGCAGTGTCCACAGTGTATAAGCCAGACTGGAGAAGCCAAGAAAATGCACCTCAGGGGCCATGGGTACGCTTAATTTTTCTTTCAGAAGTCTACCCATAGGCTTTAATATTCATTTGTTTTTGAAAAAGTCTCTTGACAAGTGTACAGAGGAGAGCAGAGCTTCCTTCACAGGGATAAAATAAAGGCAGTAAAGATGCTGCTGTGGTCCTTTCAAAAAACTGTTTTTACTCATTAAACAGAACTTTGTTCCTCCAGCATCTTCCTAAGGTCGCTAACAACAAAGTGCTTATATGAAGGTCACTATTTCCTCAGCAATGGTGTGTGGGGCCCTCAATTCCTAGTATTCACTTGATAATTCTTGTCCTCTAGGGTGGGTTTGCTGGTTAATCTGAGGCCACAGAATATAGAATAAGCCCTTGGCTATTCTCATGGGGTTAGATGTGCCCCAGCCCCACCCTAGGCCCAGTTGTTCACATCATTGCAGCCTGCATACCTTTGCCTAAGCTCTCTCTTACAGGACAGGCCCTCCTGCTGTCACTCCACCAACTTGTGCTTATCATTGTCATTTCCGAATTTTCAGGTTCAATTCTCTGGGTCTATGGGTCTTAAAGTCCCTCAGGACTGAATTATGGGTTTATACTCAATCATTATAGGTTTGTTCTCAGCTTTCCCTTATCTCCAAATTGCACTACATACCTCTTCTGGATTTCTTGCTAAAACACAGCTCAGACCTTATCATTGTTGGGTGCAAACTCTCCAGTGGCTCCCTATTGGCTGCAAGGATGACTGATTGATTTCTCTCTCCTCCCTGAAACACTTAAGCCCATGGTGTTTAGGTTATTCTCTCCTGAGTTTCTCCTGTCTCACCAACTGCCCTTTGTCAGTCTGCTTTACTGGTTTCTCTCCACCTCTTACACTCTGAAATGTTGGATTACCCCAGGGCTCAGTCGTGGTACCTCTTGTGTTTCCTCAGCTATGCTCACATCTGTGGTTATGTCACCCTTTTTCACATCCTTACTGAGTACTACTTGCTTAGGACTTTCAAATTTATACTTGTAGCTCAGATCTTTTCCCTAGTCCTTGAATTACATATCCAATTTTCTTGGGGTGAAAAAGGAAGCTGGGTGAATCTAGTCTGTTGTATCGATCTCTTCAAAGAGCCAAATGTAGAGGATTGTATTTATCCAGGACGTCTGTGACAATAACCCTCATGATCTTCTTACAATGAGTCCTCGACAGTACTCCCATGTGGAGTCCCCTTGAATCTGGGTAGACCTTTGTGACTGTTTTGACTATTTAGAGTGGCTGACATGATGCTCTGTGATCTCTAAGGCTCAAAGATAAATATGCCCTGCTCGCTTGAGATGTGCTTCGACCCCAGACATCATGCTGATAGGAAACCCAAATGAGCCTACATGGAGAGATTATGTGAAGAGGCCACATGGAGGTATTCTGAGTAACAGCCCAGTGAGGTCCAGTTGACAGACAGCTTCAATCACCACATGTGTGAGTGAAGACACCTTCAGATGATTCCAGCCCCCAGTCATTGAGTTACCCCCCAGCCAATGAATCTTCCCAGTTGAGGCCCCAGACAATGGGAGAAGAGACAAATTGTTTCTGCTGTGACTTGCCCAAACTTCTGATCCATGGAGTCCATGAGCATAATAAAATCATTGTTTTAATGCCACTAAATTTTAGGGAGTGTGTTGTGCAGCTGGAGTGTTAGTTCCATCTGGGGTCCATGACGACCCTCCAGTCTCAGGCTCAGTGAGAACTACCCCTTTCTCTGCTTCTCCCTTGTCTTGGATTTACTTCAGATAAGTTCTCTTATTGTCTATTCTTATAGTGACAAGGTTGACCCTTGTACTAGCCATCTCTGTACCCCAGTGCTTTGCAAAGGGACTGATGAGTGGCAGGCTAAGGAGTGGCAGGCTAAAGGAGGCCATTTGTGCAATTAGTACCATGGTCTCCACAGTCCTGTTCTCTGAAACGAGGATTCAAATGTTGACCTCCACTGTCTTTCTCACAGTGGCCACCCCAACCAGCTCTGAGCCCTGCCTCCTCCCCGATTATTTCGCCTGTCTCATTTTCTTCTGCAGGCTGCACTCCTGAGAAGCAGCTCTACACACTCAGAAAGCTCCCCTCCTTCCTCACTCTTGGAGCCTGAGCTAGTCAAAAACTCTTCTGGTTCTAGTGTGTAAATCTGCTTTGAGACGGGGCCTCTTCAAGCTTGTTGTCTTAGCCGAAGCAGGACACTTAACAGCTGATTATCACATTACTACGGTGCTGATGGACAGCACGGATCCCCAAATCAGATTGCACAACACTGAGAAAATTAGTGCTTCGAAGAAGTTCTTGGCAGCATTATGAATGCTCCATCATTAACAGTGTTCCAACATTCTCTCCAAAGGAGTTAACGACACTGACAAAATACACCAAACTGCTGTTCATTTCCACGCATCCCAATAAAAGGCAGCGTGTCTTGATGCCGGGCATATCATTTGGTGATGACAAAACATTATCTTTTCTTTATGAATAATAGAAGACATTCAGCTTGCTCATAATCTTTTAAAAACTGTCGTCATAGTAACATGTGTTTTGCCTGTTAATACGAGATGTTTTATTTTTCCTTCTTAAAGACAACAGCCTATTTTATATCATGTGCTATCCCCCCCAAAAGTGCAATATCCATTAAATTTGCAACTCGACCAAAGTCAGAGATAACAAAAAAATTTGTCTTTGCTGCTGTTGAGATTCTTGGCTATTATCACTGTGGGGTGACATAAAAGCCAGATTCCTTTGACCAAAAATTATAGTTCAAACAAAAGAGAAAAGTGTCTAATGGAAAGAATAGTCAGTTATGGCACAAAACTTGGGAGGTGGTCTGCATGCATTTGCCATTTTCCAAAGGAAGGAACTCAGGTTTTAGAAGTCACCAAAATGGAATAGAATTTCCATGGGTATCCAAGCCCCAGAGTGTCCTGCCCACCAGCATCAAGGCGGTTCTGCCGTGTGGTTGTGGTGAGAGGGAAGGGGTGTTCCACAAACATGGGGCATAGCTTCTCTTTTTGCAATTGGCACATGTCAGTAGTGAGGTGGGGAATTTTAAAATCAAGCAGGAAGACGTGCATGCTCAGGGTCAGAATCATTGAAGAAAATGGGGCCAATTATTTTGAAAAGGGCAGCTGGTGGCTTTCAGGAGTCATGATGGCCCATTGCTTTTCTTTTAAAAACATCTTTATTGGTATATAATTAACAAATAACATTGTAAGATACTTAATGTGTACATCATGATGATTTAATATATGTATACATCATGGAAGAATTCCTGCCATCTAGTTAATTAATTATGATGGCTAATTTTGGATACTGAGAGGTTATTTGGGGGCAGAGGGATTTGGCTTGTTCTGTGTGGCCCTGAGGGAAAGAACTGGATGCAAAGGCAGCACAGGGAGGCATATTTTAGGTCAGTCTGAGGAAGAGTTTTCCCCTTGTTGTTATGGTCCAGACTCGGGGATGGAATGAATGAGCAATTATGGTTCCCTGGGACACAACTCTGAGATGTATTTATGGATGCATAAGTTGATTAGAGAGTGTCCTTGTTATCATTATCTGGGCGAGGGGTGGTGTCAGGGCAAAGGAAGTCTGACTGGGCAGAGGGAGGAGTTGAGTTGTGATAAGAGGCAACAGATGTTTTAGCTTTTCCCACAGGGAGCCCTGGAGCAGGGATGGCCCTTTATCACTGACCTGAATCGAGGCAAGGGAACCAGAACTTTGGTATCTTCACTGACCAGCCACTGGAAGCAATTGTCCCCCAGGAGGGGTGCTACTTTGGACAAGGCTGCTGTCTTAACCTGAGGGCAATTCCAAGAGAACAATTCAGCTGAGTCATCAGCTGCCAGCCTTCCCAGAACCTGGTGGAATGATCTTTGGGCCTCGAAGAGTAATCTGGGCAGTGTACCACGGCATCAACTGAAGATGGTCGTGTGATGGAGATGTTACCTCTCCATCATGTGACTTCTAATGATCCTGACAGTGTTCACATTCTATAATAAATACAAGGTCTGTGGAAGATCCCATGCATTTCCTGTTGGGCTTCCAGCATGGGTCCTAGATGGAGTCAGAAGCGCTGTTTGCTGAGCTTCTAGCTTAAAGCTCTTGGCTCCTGGGCAACATCTGATCTATAGTCCTTAGTTCCAGAAATAACAGTTCATTCATTCAACTTCCATCCAAATATTAATTGAGTGCCTTCTTTTAAGAGCTGAAAACACAAATATGAACTAAATCTTGCCCATCACGGGGTTACATGCTAATGGGAGATGTAGAAAACAAGAAGCAAATAAAATCTACCTTTCCTGGTAAGCACACATACTCACAGAGGGAAGCAGTGATACTAGAACTTTGATCAGTAATACTGGACTAATTTGAAAGCTATGAAAAAGCTGTGTTAATGAAGATCTGGGGAACAGAGTTCTAGGCAGGAGGAATAGCAAGTGCAAAGGTCCTGAGGCAGAACTCGACTTGGCGTTTTCAAAAAAACTGGTTTAGCTAAGTAGGGGAAGATGAAGCTGAGTTTTCTGCAGTCCAGCTCCGTCATACTTGCATTTGCAGGGATATAGAAGGCATTTTCAATGTTCGTAGTAAAAAAACCATGCATGGCTTTCATAAGAAAAGACCCAAAACGCTGATGTGAGACTGTCTTTGGAAGTGGAATCTATCCATCTCTATCTATATTCTTTCTCTCTCTGTCTCTCTGTCTCCCCCCGCCCCGCCCCCGCCATTTGTTTCCCCCCTCCCATCCTCCCTCCCCACATCCTCTGTCTTAGCTGCACTCCTATAGGCTCAGGGGCAGGCAGGCAGCTCTCCATGCTGCATTAGGAGACAGAGATGGATGGCAGTGGTTTTCCTTGAGCAGTCAATCAGCAGGGACTCTCTATTCGCTAGTGCAGGTAGAGGAACTTCTCTTAATGGGACTAGCTTCCCTAGAGCACACAAAAACCCTTTGGTCATGACAGCAGCTTTTCTGCCCTCTTCCCCCAAACGCACTTAATCTTGCCTTATGCATGTCCCTACAGCCTTCACAAGGTGGGGGTGGGGTGGGGTGGTTGGAGCAGCAAGTTCTTCCTGGTCTCTGGGCTGCAGCGAAGCAGGTTGGAAGCGGATCTATTTCTCCTGCTCTAGTGGTGCATAGCAACTCCTTGGCGAGGGAGCTGGGGGCTGGCCTTCTGGAGACACAGGCATTTTCTCCATGGAAACCCTTCTCAAGGAGAATAGTGGCAAAAAGCTATGCCACTTCATCCCTCAAAGAAGCTTTCTTTAACATCATCTAAAGTGAATTCAATGACAAGGGCCTTGGGATTGCATTTCCCCTGATCCCTTTCAGCAGGTGATGTGTTGAGGAAGGGCTCAGGACTTGGAGGAAGGGAGGAAGTGCTCTGAGAAGGGGAAATGTGACCAGGGAACTGAATGTAGCTATGCATAAATTTCACCCTGGCCCCATCACTAACTCTGTGTGATCCAGTTTTCCCATTTGGAATGGGGGTAAAAATACCTGCTTCAGTACCCTCCGAGAGACTTCCTGAGAATCAAACAGAAAATGGGATGAGGGAATTTGGAAACCAAGTGTTGTGTACATTCCAATAGCTCACAGTTTTTGAGGGCTTTCTAAGGCCAGACTCTGTGCTAAGTACTTTATGTACATTATCTCATGTAATCCTTAATATTCTAATGAGGTAGTTACTATTATTGTTCCATTTAAGGGATGAGAAAACTGAGGCCCCTGAGGAGTTACACGTCCTTCCCATAGTCACTCAGCTACTAAAATAGAGAGCTGGGAAAAGAGCTCAAGTCTACTTGACTCAAAAGTTCTTGTTTCTTCTTTTGTGTCCTTCCTCCTGTCCCTGTCTTGGAGGATAAGTTGCAACTGATGTTTCTGCAGCTCAGTGGTCCTGATGGACTAGCCCAGGCAGATGGCAGGGCTTGAGTTGGCAGATCCATTCTGAGATGTCCAAGTGGCTGACCTTGGACACACCAGAGGGCAGTTGGAGGAAGAGGGTTTTGAGCTTCTTACCTCAGGGAGGGCACCATCTGCTCTGTGCACTTTCAGATCAATTATCTTCCAAATCTGTGAATTTCACTGACACTTTTGGGCAATGGAAGTTAAGGAGATCAGGTGTCTGCTTTCCTATCTGTCCAAAGAGAGCAGAGATGTGCCTGAAAAAGGAGCTTCTCTGAGTCTAGGAGGCACTTCTCATTGGCACCGAGAATCCTAGCCTAAACCTTCTGCCCTTCTTGCTGCTTCTATCTGTAGCCTCACCCTCCAGCTCCAGGACACAGTCATCAATGAATGACCCAATGAGTATTTTGAAGAAACCAAATATGCTTTTAAAACCTCAGGTTTAAAACTCAAAGCAAGCCCTTCTGGAATAAACAGATAATTTGAATGTGGGAGAAGCTAATTAGGGAAGGATTCTGAAGTGAGCTGAGTTGCTGTAACAGAGATGTCCAGCTTCATAAGAGTGGGTGTGAATTTGGTCACATTTCATATTTTTGAAATTTTGTTTGTTTCCATGTTTTGGCCACTGTGAAATTTTATTTTATTATTAAATCTGTTGGGGGGACATTGATTAGTAAAATTATATAGGTTTCAAGTGTGTAATTCTATAATACATCATCTATGTTGCATTGTGTGCTCACCACCCAGGGTCAGTTCTTTCAGTATCATATGAGTATTTGACTACCCCTCCCTCCTTTAACACTCCCATCTCCCCTTACCCTCTGGCAACCACTAAACTATTGTCTGTGTGCATGTGTTTTTGTTTCTCTGTTTGTCTTGTTCTGCTGTTGCTTTCAGTTTTATATCCCGCATATGAGTGAACTCATATGATTCTTGACTTTTTTTAAATTCATTTTTATTGTTAGACTTATTGGGGTGACATCTGTTAGCAAGGATTACATAGGTTTCAGGCATACAATTCTACAGTGCATTGTCAACTTGATTCTTGACTTTTTTTGCCTGACTTATTTTGCTCAGCAAGATAATCTCAAGATCCATCCACATTTCATAGTTTTAAATCCAAATGGATTTGGCCCCCACTTCCACACTTGTCACATTAAAAAAAAATCTTAGCAAATCTCTTCAGACTTTTGGATTGTGAAAAAGAAAAACCCTCAGGGTGTACTTGGTTCAAAATCATCAATCTGGCTTCCGCATGATTGTACTGGTAGAAATGGGAAACCCAACCAGTCCACCATAGATGGTTTTTGAAAACTGGTGCAGTACCATGTGATGTTATTCTGTCTGTGCCAGTGATGATGCACTTGCCCATTCAGGTCCCTGAGCTGATCAAGTTGTTCTTGGGGACAGTGATCCTCTTTCCTCAGTGTTACCTTCCCTTGGCTCAGGGAGCTCCACACTGGGACTCCAGGGACAGCAGTTGCCTGGTTCACCTTCAGGTTCTCTGCCACATTGTTGTCACATGGTGGACCACTATCGGGGGTCTGCCAGCCCCAGCCAAGACCAATTCTTTCTTACATTAGCTTGGGCCACCTCTCCAGGCTGCCCCTGAGGGTCATTCTCAGGCACACAGTATCACTTCCTGCTATTGACCTCAGCCAGGATCATTGAAGTTCCTCAGAGATTCCAGTAGATTCGAACTTCACAAAGGAAGAGAACGATGTTGGCATATTTGCTAAGAGGCCACCTGAGGAGCCCATCTCCAAGACCCCTTCTGATTGCCAAGGACCATTGGCAGGAGCAGCCAATACTTTGCCCAGAAAAAGGTCCAGTTGCAGCCCTTCTCCAAAAGGGACCAGGGGGGCATTTCCAGAACAATTCACCTACATAGAGAAGTAGCTGCAACATTTACATTTCATCCCCCAGAAATGTTTGAATTCTGCCTAACCAGGTATCCCATTGCATTTATAAGAAAACAAGAAGAAGCCCTCATCCTTCAAGTCTCTATTGTCCTGCTCTGACAGGTTTCTGATGGGGCCTGGGTCTTTGTTTAAGCTTTGGTCTTGGTCTCTGCTCCAAGTTCTGATGAACAGCTTAGTTTTTGACCCATTTCCTAAAAGGGAAGCTTTGCCTTCCTCCAGCTCATTTCCCATCTAATTGGCTTTGGTCCTGGTGGGAGGATCTATTTTTTTTCCCATTCTAAATGTTTAATAAAACTTTTATTTTGGAGTAATTTTAGGTTTAGATAAAAGTTATAAAGATAGCACAGAGAGTTTCTGTATCCCCTCACTCACTTCCTCAGATGTTAATAGGTTATGTGACTAGGTACTTGCATCAAAACTAAGACATTAATATTGGTACAGTGCTATTAACTAAATAGGCTTAATTGGGATTTTATCAGTTTTTCTACTGATGCCCTATTTCTGTTCCAGAATTCATTCTGGAGTATCACATGGTGTTTAGGAAAAGCATCTGTTTTTATCACCATGTCCGCAGAGTCCAACCCAAGGCTTGGCACAGAACAGTGTGTGAATGAATGAGTTGACAAGTGCTAACAAAGGACAGCCTTTCCATCCTAATAAGTTCCTACTAGAATGTGGCTAGTGTCCCCCACACATGCTGGGAGAGCCCAGTGGTTCACTAAGTTCCAACCTCCTGAGGCCTGGTCAGTCCTGCTACTGGGATAGCCCCTCAAGAACTTGTTGTGGGTCATCCTGTCCCTATCACCTTGACTGCTCTGCCAGGCTGGGAATAATGGTCCAAGGCCAAATTCTGCATCCTTCTATCCCATACCCATTGGGAAAGTGTGTGCATTCATGAGGATATGGGAGTGTAAGCTTGAAAGGTGGGTACATCCTCACAATATTGAGAAATGGTGACAGATCCCTGGAGGATGGCCAGCCTCCTCTCTGGCCTCATGAATTCCTTTTATTTCTGTATCAGTCAGGGGTTTATCACAGAAGCAAAAACATGCTGAGTATTATAGAATAAGGGATACATTATAAGAAGTAAGCTCTAGGCAATTGTGGGAGCTGGTGAAGACCTCCATGTATGGCTGTTGGGTCTGAAGTCACTTTAATTCATCAGGGCCAACTGGTGGAAGGAAAGTGGGAAGTAACTCGGGGAGGGCACAGACGAGCTGGGAAACATGAAGACAACAGGAACCAGCTGTGTTGGAGCTGGCGCGTATCGACTTGTGAGAACTACTTATTAACTTTTCAGGAATATTGCAATCCAGTTGTTAAACACAGTCATTAAAAATGGAATTATATAAACTTAAAACTAAATAAATTACATTCAAAACAAAGATAATAGGTACTTCAAGCTCATTACTTTTTAATTATTTTGCTCTCTTATTACTACCTATGCTCTTGAGGTTATTTATAATCATATCTATATGTTAGAAATACTATAAATGTTACTGCACAACTCTTCCCAACTCCATATTCAGTGATGTCACATTGGCAGCTTTAAATGAGCCCTGGTGGGAGTATTTATACCACAGAAACTGACAAATGCTACAAATCAGGCTTTGGTTTGTTATTTTGTTGATTATTAAGAAGGTGATGGAGAAAACATAAAAAGTAATATTTAGAGCAGTTACGTTGTGAATAAAGAAAATATTCTTTTGGAATTCAAAACCATTTTTCAATTTAGCAAAGAAATAGCTTACAACATTAATGAACAAGTAAAATTCTGGCACACATCTTTCTGTTTCACTTTTGTCTTGTTATAAACAAGAATGTCAACCCACATTCATATTGGAACTACATCTACAGAGCTGGTTGTCAAACACTTACTAGCACATTATCAACAGTGTCTGTTGCTCATAGCCTCCAATCTTGATCATACAGGTGACTTGGAAGAGAAACTTGTGTCCTTTATTGCAGAGTTGAACATATAAGGGCTCTCCGGAAAAAAATCCAGCCGTAAATGCCTCTACTTTTCATATTACATGGCTGAGTACTTTCCGGACAGCCCTCATACCTTAGCTCAAGACATGGAAAAGTGAAGGGAAGAAACCCATTAGGAGTTGGAGGATAAGCCAGGGGTTCCCTGTTACCTGCAAGATGAGCCCAGGGTTGAGAGACATTGTGTATGAGCCTCAACGCTGCCTGGTGTCTCTCACTGACCTTCCGAGATGAATGACTTGGGCTTTATTTCTGCCTCCCAAACCTTGTCCACATTTTTCTTGGGGCCACCCTGAACCTGGAAGCATGCAGGACAGGGAATTCTGAAAATTGTAGTTCTAGCTGAGTTACATTAACCTAGCCCCACACCTTCCTTGTCTCTGATACATGACATGCGGCTGGGATTTGGACTTCACTGGGTGATACAACTGTCCCTGGACCTGGTGGGTTCCAGTGCTGGCTGTTGTCCATGTGCAGGTGGATGTGTGCAGACATCCAACGGTCAGGATCAGGGCTATGCAGAGTGGCTCTGCTGTGCTAACATTCTGCAGTTAACATCAATCTAGAACCTTGGGATGGGCCATCATGGGAGCCGGGCTTCCGTAGGAACAAATGGAATGATGCAGATTAACAGGTATCTACATAATCTTCTTTTGGGCACCCTGTGTTAATTACCATGGTAGGTCTGAGCTGATGCAGTGAAGGGGCTGGGAAGAAGAAATCATGAACTACCCTCAGTGAAGAGCTGAGTGAGCACCAGTCCCCTTGATGTACCAGCTGAGTACCATTGTCAGGGAGAGGTGGGGGCTCACGGAATACACTGACACCTGGTTTTATGAGCAGGTGCCCTGAATCCCCCCATGGGCTGACATCATGTTGTCTGCTAGCACCTGCTAAGCCTTCCATGGGCCCTGCCTGCTTTGCCCAGCTTAGCCTACCTGGATGTCAAGGGCCAGGTCTTCATTTGCTCTCCTGTGAGCATGGTCAGCTGGGCCAATGTCTGAGCGGGGGGCTGAGCTGAGATGCTTTAGGCAAATGTGACCTTGGCCAGCTGGTGCCTGAGCCAGCCCAGTCAAAGGTAGATGAGATAGTTCCTGGGGGAGGGGCCCTGCAAAGTCCTGAAAAGGGGACAGGAGGGGCTGGTGCAGCCAACAAACACGATCATGTTTTGGATGCATATTACTTTTCTCCTTATTGAACGTGATCTAGAAACTCTCCCTGATGCTTCTGGAGACCCCTTGTCAAGTGATGATATAATACAGTCCCTTGTCACTTGCCCCTGGCGGGTGCTTCTTCACCAGCGTGGTCACATGAGGCAATGAACACAGGGCTGCTGCAGACGTGGGCAGAGCTGCTGCTTGCTGCCCACCAAGCTAACCCCTCTCAGACCCAGCACTCCTGCACTTGCCACCTGCCCATCCATGCCCCTGGATGACTTGGCTTCCCACTCGCTGTAATCCTCTTCTTCTGATCCTGGTTTTGGGGTTCCAACAATGGTTTTTCTTTCCCTAATGGGCTCTGTGCTTGGTGTCTGGTGCTTACTCTGTGCTCAAGCTGCCAGCTGAGCATTCTGGGCCAGGCTGCTGCATTCAGTCCTGCACAAATTTGTGTACTTTAAGGATGGTCACTAGAACACAAACACCTTTCTGACAATCCTGGTGCTGGTATCTAACCAAACTGACCTTCTCATTAGAGCAGACAGGGTCTCGTTTTTCATACAAGAATGGGGGCAGATAGGGGAATGAGTGTCCTTTAGGGAGGCAAGAAACAGTCTTCTTTATATATAGCTGCTTTGGGCTGAAATCATGTCTGTCTGTCTTTCTTTCTTTCTTTCTTTCTTTCTTTCTTTCTTTCTTTCTTTCTTTCTTTCTTTCTTTCTTTCTTCCTTCCTTCCTTCCTTCCTTCCTTCCTTCCTTCCTCTCTTCCCCCTTCCTTCCTTTCTCCCTTCCCCCTTCCTCCCTTTCTCCCTTCTTGCTGTCATCTCTCCTCTTCTCCATGATGCAAAGGTTAGTAAGATTGGAGTGCCATGAGATGGTATTATTGTCAGAGGACCCAGAAAATTTATTCTTTTCTTAAGATGTCCAAGGTCATCCAAAGGCTCATTCACTCACATGCCTGGTGATTGCTGATGGTTGTTGGCTGGGGCACTCAGTTCCTCCCCATGTAATCTCTCTGTGCAAGCCAGTTGGAGCTCCGCATAGTATGATAGCTGGTTTCTCCAGAGCGAGCATTACCAAAACAGTGTGAACTGGGTGGAAGCTTTGTCCTTCCCCGGACCCAGTCTCAGAAGTCACATAATATCACTTCTGCTGAACTCTATTGGTGGGAGCAGTCCCATCCTGGCCAGTCTCAGAAGGAGGAGCATAGATCCCACTTGTCGGTAGGGGGACTGTTGAAGTCACATTGCATGAGGGAGCATGTGAGTCGAGTGATATTATTGAATTATTTAGGAAAATACCATCTACTACAGAGGCCAGGTAACCCTTTTTCAAGAAGCTGAGGTTTTGATACCCAAACCTTGATGCAGAATTAAAGTGAACTCGTTGCACCCTGTGGATGGCTTCTTTCTTCTAAGCTACTTGGTTCTGAATAGCCTTAAAACCAAGGCCAGGAGTGTCATGCTGCCTGTTTCATCCCTTTCAAACCCGAATATTAAATCTTATTGCTATAATGCAAAGAAAAGCTAACACTAGGGGAAGTGGATCTAGAGAGCAAGATAAAGAGTGTATTTCCTGTAAGTCCGAGGTCACGAGTGTCCCAGGCTGTTCTCCTCCTCTTCCCAGTGGCCCTGGGCCTGACTGCACATCTTTTTCAGGGTTCTCCAGAGAAACAGAACCAATAGGACCTATAGGCGGGCTGTCCAGAAAAAATCTCCATAAAGGCTTCAATTTTTAATATTACTTGGCTGGATACTTTACAGATAGCCCTCATCTATGTAACAATTATGAATAATAAATATGAATAATAACTGTTAAAACAAATTGGCTCATATGATTATGGAGGCTGACGAGTCCCACCATCTGCAGAGTTGGCAAGCTAGAGAGGCAGGAAAGGCAATGGTTTAGTTCCTGTCTGAGTCTGAATGCCTGAGACCCAGGAAAGCTGATGTTTCAGTTGGAATCTGAAGGCAGAAAAAAATCCCCAGTGTACAGGCAGTCAGGTGGAGGAATTCTCTCTTACTCTGGGGAGACTCAGTCTTCTTGTCCTATGCAGGACAAACCGATTGGATGAGGTTGACTCACATTGAGGAGGGCCATATGTTTGACTCAATCTGCCAAGTTAAATGTTCATCTCGTTTAAATATACCCTGAGGGAAAAACCCAGAACCATGTTTGAGCAAATATCTGAGCACCCCATGGCCCAGTCAAGTTGACACAAAAGAATTACCATCACTCTACTGTGTAGGAGAGAGGGTTTAAAGAGCAGAAGCAAGTTGGCCAACAGGAAAGAGTAGATTTTCAATCCCTTAAAAATCCTGCCCTATAAAAATCAGCTGAATCAATGTCCTGAAATCCAGTTAATTGGCTCAGGCCACTTCCACCTCAGGGGAAATCTTTCTTCCCTCCTGCATTTGATTCAGATTCATCCTTATGGGGACAGAGGGATGAGAAGAGAGGAGCTTTGGGCCTTCTGGCAGCCAGACTCCATTCATTTGCTGACCACCACATCCTAGTCACTGGGGACCAGGAGAAGGATCCGACCCACCCCTCCCTTTGAAGAGCTCACAGTTGAAGGAGGAAGGGAGATGTGATGGGAAGTAGAGGGAGATATTGGCTTCCAGGCTCCCCTATCCAGACAGTTCTCCAAATGGCCACCATGTCATCTTACCACATCATACTCCTCCAGAAAAAGCAATGACTCCCCACTGCACGGTCCACTCCTTTGCATAGACTAGGAAGCCCCGCATTTGGCCCCTGGCCACTTGTATAACTACTCACCAGAGTCCCTCCACTTTCCTGGCTCCCCGACTCTGCTTTATGGCCCAACATGCTCAGGGTCTCCTTCAGCCTAGAATGTCCTTTCTGCCCCTCTCTGCCTCCTTGAGGTCCTCTGATTTTCCCAGATCCAGTTCTAGCATTGCCTCGTCCATAAACCCTCCTGTTCACAGCAAAACAACTGCCCTTTTTGTTTCCCTCACACATTTATGGCTTGTATCTTTATTGAATACTGTTGATGATGTGCTTGTTGATGGTAATAGCCATCATTCACAGAGACCCCAGCATGTGGCAGGTACCGTGCCAAGCACTTTACAGGCATTACCTCTATGTAATCCTTTCATAAACCCTGCAAGCAGGTGTTCTGATCTCCTTTTCACACATGAGAATTTGGAAGCTCAGTAAAGCTCAGCATAATGTTCCCAAGGTCACACAGCTGTAGTCTGTGGGAGATCTGGAATTTGAACTGAGGCTGCTCTGAAATTCTAAGACATACTACTGCCTCCCTATTTAGCATAAGTGGGGGTTCTGTGAATGTCCGTTCTCTGGGTAAGACTGGAGAGGAAGTAGGGAAGCTTGGGATTCTGTGGGTCTGTGTGAATAGAGATGTTTTACAGAAGGTGGTAGGACAGTAGCCTTTTGGGCTGTGGCCCCTGAGAGAGCTGGGTCCTTCCGGAGCATCAGTCAGCCAGAAGGCTGCTTAGCTGCACAGGAAGCAGAGCTTGCCCCAGCTGCTGAAAGAAACCAGCCCTCTTACATTTGGTGTAAAAATGGCTCCCAGGCACAACTCTGTCTGCCACCTCCTCAGACTCAGACAGGAAGCCTGTCAGCCTCCTCTTGTCTGACTGAATGACAGCAATGACATATGTGTGGGAAGCACCGAAGCCGGGGATCCCTTAATAGATCAGGTACCTCTCACCCCTGAGGCTTGATAATCCCCCTTGGGGAGAATGTGAGTGCACAAGAACTTCTCAGCCTCTGCACGGCCAGGCCTAGGGTGAAGGGAGTGAGGCACTTGCCAAAATCAGGGCCCATAAAACCTCAGTCAGCAAGCTAAACCATATTTTAATGCACTATTTGAAAGCCAACATCAATGCAACATGGCGATGACAGCAAGGCTTTCCCTGATTTCGGAGGAGCATGGCTATGTGAGCTAATGAGCAGGGCGGCCGGCCTCCCACAGCTCTGAGCTTCCAGGGACCTGGCCGTTCTGTCTGTTTCTCCCTGATCCAGTGGAACCAAATTACATTTCATTCCGTTGTTCAGTTGTTCAGTGAGCATTTATGGAGTATGTCGCTTTGCAGATAAGCATATTATTTGAAAATACGGATACCTTTAGAGTTATAGCTTCCTTTCTAGTCCTCTTTCTATACGTCTCCCTCTCTCCCTCCTTCCCTCGCTCCCTCTCATTAGCTACACATCCAGTACAGGTTTGAATAATACTGCCAGGCACTCTTGTCCTTTTTCCTGATTTAATTGAGAAGGAAGCTAAAATTTCTTCAAGTGTAACCTTTACTGGAGGTTTTGTATATGTATGCTTTATTAGGCTGCAGAAATTACATTCTCTTTGTATTTTTCTGAGTTTTCTTCCTTTTTTAAAAAAACTCAGGAATGGGTGTTGAATGTTATTGAATGCCTTTTGTGCATCTTTTTGATATGATCATATAATATTTTCTCCTTAATCTGCTAATATATGGAATCATATCAACAGATTTCCTAATACTGAGCTGTCTTTGCATTCTTGGGATAGCTCTCCTTGGTCATATTGTAATCCTTTATATGCCGTTAGAATGGATCTGTCCCTATTTTATTTAGGATTTAAAAATCCATTTTAACAAACCAATTTGAAGTATGATTTTCTTTTTAGTTCTGTCCTGGTCCAGTTTTTGGTAGCAAGATATACCAGCCTTACAAAATAAGAAGGCCAGTCCCCGCCCCGACCCCATTTCTCAATTCTCTGAAACAGCTTGTGTGAAACAGGAATTACCTGTCACTTGAGATGTTTCCTAAGACTTGCTTGGTGTCTTTGGGAAGGGGAAGAAGATAGTTGACTACCCATTGTATTTTAAATATGTTATTTGTTTATTCAAGTTTTTTATTTCTTTTTCAGTTTTCAGAATTGAAGTTTTTACGGAAAGTTGTTTTGAAGTTAGTTATACATAGTTTTTGTGTGATTTTAAATCTATTGCATCTTCTTTGTTTCAGGTCTGTGTTATTTTGTTACTCTTTCAAAGAGTCGGGTTTTGGTTCCATCATCTCTGGTTCATTAATTTCTGCTATCTTCATTATTTTCTTTATTGTACCCTGATTTTATTTTCCAAGTTTCTTTTTTGAAAAGAGTTCTATTTAAAAATATAGTTAATATAAAACATTATATTAGTTTCAGCTGTACACATTTATTCAACATTTATGTACCTAGAGAAGTGATCACCGTAAGTCTAACAACCATCTGACACACCATACCACGCTATCACAATATCATTGACTATCTTCCCCATGCTGCATGTTCCATCTCCATAACTTTTTGTTTTATACCTGGAAATTTGGACAACTTATTGCCCTTCATCTTTTGCCCCCTTTTAACATTTTAAAATTACAAATGACATTCTCTGCCCCTCCTGCAAGTCTCAATGTGGCTTCTTCTGTACATCCTTTAGTTAGAAAACTTCTCATCAGCCCGACTTGAGATGGTTCTCCAGGTTGATTGTTCTATAATTTAGTTGTAATTTCAATGTGTTCATGAAATGAGGAAAGCACAGTATTTATCTACTCCTCCATGTTGTATTCTTTCCTTGCTTTTTGTAGCTTCTTGAGTTACACAAGAAACTCATTTTCTTTTAATCTTTCTTGGTTTTAATAAATACATTGAAAGCTAATATTTCTTTAGGTATGACTTTAATCATGTCTCACAAATTTTATGTAATGTATACTAATTGTCATTTTCTTCTAAATATTTCATAAATTTCTATTATAAATTTACTTTAATCCATGTTATTCAGGAGCATGGTTTTTCTTTTCCAAATGCATTTTAAATGTATTTTTATTGTTGCATTCTAATGTAATTGCACTGTTTGGAGAACACAGTCTGAGTGGTATGGATTCTTTCTAATTTGTCAATACTACCTTTGTGACCTGGTGCATAGTCAATTTTTATAATGTGCTTTGTGTGCCTGAAAAAATTACTATTCCATGCTTATTGGGAGCAAGGTTCCAGATTTATCTGTTAGATCAATCTTTTAATTATATGGTTCAAACAATCTATATCCTTACTGTTTGATCTATTTGTTTGTGGGGAGATGTACTAAACTCTTCTTCTGTGATTGGGTATTTGCCAATATTACCCAGTAACTTTTTCAGTTTTTGTTTTATGTATTTTGAGACAGGATAGTTGTATTTTATATATTAATATTTTAGATGCTTTGAAGTTCATGACTGTTATATCTCTTTGGTGGAGTGTGTTCTTTTAATCATGATGTATTGTCTCTCTTTCTTTTATTTTTTTTAATTCATTTTTATTGTTAGACTTATTGGGGTGACGTCTGTTAGCAAGGATTACATAGGTTTCAGGCATACAATTCTACAGTGCATGGTCAACTTGATGTATAATAAGTTCTCTGATTGCTTTTTGCCTCTATTTTATCTCACATTAGGATTGCTATATTAACTTTCCTTTAATATTTGCCTGGTATGAGTTTTTTTTCCTCTTTATTTCAAATTTACTCTGTCTCTTACAAGTGGCATATAGTTAGAGTTTTAAAAATCCAGGCTGATAGTCTGTCATTTAACAGATGAGTTTAATCTAATAACTTTTTTTCGTCATTACTAGTGCATGTGTCTCCACCTTATTTTGTGTTTTTCATTACTTCTATTGTTCTATGTTTAAGCTGTTATTAGATTGATAAAATGTTTTTTTTAATTCCTCACTACTCCTGCTGACTTGGAAACTATAAATTATATTACTGTTCTTTTAGCAATGACCTTTATATATTTAGCATTTCTATTTTGCTATTAATTTTTCTAGTAAAGTAAAACGTTATTCATTATTTCTATTCTCTATCAGATAAGACCTTAGCATACTTTATCCACAGAACCCCCATGTCTTTTGTTCTAGAAATTATTATCATTTAGTAATTATACAGAAATTAAGTAGCATTATTGAGCAAATAATTAAATTTATCCACATATTTTACTGATTTCTGAGTTCACCTTTGTCTCTTGCATCAGATTCTTTTCCTTTGATGTTAATTTATCTTCTTGTTAAAGTACAATCTTTGCTAATTCTTTCAGTTAGGTTCTCTGGATGGTAAACACTATTTTATGTTTGAAATATCTTGATTTCACCTTGAGCCTTAAATGATAGTTTAACTGGGGATACAATTCTAGACTGCTTGTTATTTTGCTCAGCCCCCTGAAGATATAGCTCCATTACCTTCTGCCCTCTATTGTGTTGATGAAAAAGCCTGTAGTCCTTATCTTGTTTTACTTTTGTAGGTAATCTGCCTGCTCTTTTTTTCTGCCTGATAGTTTTTTTAAAAGATTTTTTTCTTTTCCCTTGATGTTCTTTAGTTTGACTATGGTATACATGTAGTTTGAAAAAATTATTCTATGTAGCCCTTTCTACACATGATCATTTTGAGGACCATCTTTTTCTGTAATTCTGGAAGGTCCTCAGCTCATATATTTTTGATGATTGCTTCCTTACAACCCCCTTTATTTTCTTCCTCTGGAACATCTATTAGACACATGCTCAAGCCAGAGTCCTTTTTATTTCTTGGCAACTCTTTAATATTTTCATTTCTTTATTTTCCTGAATTTTGTTCTGAGTGACTATAATAGTGCCATCATTCACTGTATTAATTCTTTTTTGTTTACTTTATTTTCTAGTATCTATTCCTTCTATTAAAAAAATAGTGGCTGTTTTCTGTCCAGCATTTCTAACAGGTTCTTCTTTTTCTTTTAAAAATACGTTTGACCTGTTTCATTTCTGCTTGCTTTTGTTTCACATTTCCTTATTGTTATTATTCATGTTATTTCTTCCTTTTCCCATTGTGGATCCTATATAATGAGAACAGTTATTTCCTGGTTGCTCTATTATTCTACTTTATTCTGGGGTGAATTAGTCTTTCGAGTATTGGTTTTATTGACTGTCTTTCTTAGTGTTAGACTTCCTCACATGTTTTGGAACCTAGCTTTGTAGGATTGTCTTGAGTGGGAATCCAGCCCATTTCCCTGTGCCACAGTCACCTTTTGTAGTCATCTCTAGTCTGGCCACTAAGACCTCCATCCAAGGACCTGATCTCATTTGAGTAGTTAAGGCTCCAGTTCCTTGAGAAGATGGAGGAGAATGCAATTCTAACAGCCTGGCTACTTTCCCCAGGTCCTGGCTGGAAGGCTGTACCTCCCTACTCCTACCTTTCTAACCACAGAGCTTCATACAAACCCAACCCTGGGCTGGGGTACATTGTAGTTTGTTTTAAACTCCTGTCCCAACCCCATGCCAAGCCCGGTGACTTTGGACCAGAGTCCCTACCTTATGTGTAGCATTTTTAGTCCTTGTACCCTTTTTCTCTTTGTTTCAATCCAAACATACCTGCAACTCAGCCAGCTTTTCTCTTTTTTTTTTCTACCATAGCTAGTTTAGAAAGATGTTTACCTTGCTTTTGAAAGTGGCTATGTCCTTTTCATTCTCACTATTTATATTTTATTTATGAGTGCCCTGTCTTAGGATCAGAGAGAGAGCCCAAAGCATGAACTTCAAGTGCCATCTTGGCTGAAGGTGCCTGTAGTGTTTCAAGCATTTTTCGTTTCTAACAAAATATTATTGCTTGCAACCTTAAACATCCTAACTGGTAGAAGCACCTATCTGATAAGGTTGTTTTGAAGATTACATGGGATTTTCCAATATAAACACCCTGTACAGTGTCTGACATAGAGAAAAGCTCAAAGAAAAAAGGCAGCGATTACTTTGATTGTCTTTATTATCTGCTTCCTTGACACATGCTCCTGCTCACTCTGGGTTCAGCACAGCAGAACCCATAAGTGAGGATTTCTGTTGGGCTATATTTGCACTTCCTCCATCAAACCAAATTGATTTCTCTTGATACCTCTTCTTCTTAGTATGACTTTTTTCATGTTTGCTCCTTCAGAATTATTTTTTTCCTCAACTTCTAGATGATAGTTTGAAAAAAAACCACTGAGCCAAGAGTCCCAAGTCATTGGTTTAAGCCCTTCCTGTGCTATTAGAGGCAGAATCTTGAGAAACTATTGCATTCCAGCTTCTTTATCAGCCAAATGGGGCTGATGATGATTTGAACACTTTACAGGATTGTAAAGTGATTTCTATGGGGTAATAGAGATAGGTGAGGCTCTTTGCAAACTGTGAAATACTGTGCAAATTTTAAGAAAAGTAATTATGTTCACATTTATTAAACATTGCATTATTTTAACTCTCACAATATCAGACAGAAGAACTATTTTTATTCTTATTTTAACAACTTGAGGCTTAGTGACACAATAAGGGATTATACATAGTTTCCAGGTATTATATGGATGGGATTTTAGGATTCCTCTACCAAAGTGTGGCAGACCCTGGAGAGTAAGTGTGAGGGATTCTGAGTGTGACATTTGGATTTGGAGTCTGGGAATTTGTGGCTTTGGAGACAGAACTTGTTGCCCAAGTGATGTAGGGGCAGATGGCCCATGGTGGAGCAAGGTGATGGCTGACTACCATCTCTGAATTGTCCTGGCATGTGCTCTTCCTGTTTCTCCCAGGATGGCCATGAAAACCCAGACTGAGTCATTCTCTCTCTGTCAGGCTTTTTTTGTTTTTGTTTTTTTTTCTCCTGCCCACAAAGCTTACAAATCATTCTTTCTTGCATGGAGATCAGGTGATTCTCCTAGGCCCTGTCTGGTTAGGGTGACTGACAAGTCATTTTGGACAGCCAATTGCTTGGGATGATTTTCCCACTGAACTGAGCTCCTTGTTTTAGTTCCTGAGTTTGATCTGGGATTGGGACATGGAGGTTGGGGCATCAGGATGGTGAGGGAGAGAACCCCAAGTGGGCCTTCTCTTTTCCAGAAGTGGCTGAGAGGGAAAGCTGAGAATCTAACACCCCCAGGTCTGAATCAGAGAGATTGAGGTATGTTGAGATAGGGGTGATGGCAGTGGCTGTGGCATTATTCCCATTTTTGAAGCTGACTTTCAGGGGTCAAAGAGCTGAAATGCTTCACCCAAAGCCGTATGACTGAGATGGCAGAACCAGGTCTCAAAGTCTTGGTGCCAACACAGTGCTTTCTCTGCTGCTTAAGTTAATGGAGAACTGAACGTGGCCTTTGCCTGATTTTTGGTGTTTTTGCCTCCTTATGATAAGGGAGAAATAGCTATTGCTTGTAGGTCTACAGTGACATTGTCCAAAGAACTGAGAGTGATTTCTTTTCAAGAAAACTCGTGGTGTATGATGTGACCCAGGACTTTGGGAAGTCCCCAAGATGCAACCTCCTAAGAAGGCCCCCACACACTGTCTGCTTGTCTATCTGACTGATGGGGAACTCAGTGTTTAAAAGGTGCAGCTGAAGTGCAGAAGAGAAAGCATGTTCCTTGAGACTGAAAGACCTGAGTTTTCGTCTCTCTCCTGGCACTTACTGGCTGTATGACATTGTGCACGTCACCTGGCCCCTCTGAGCTTCAGCTGTCCCATTTGTGCAATGCAGAGGATAATTTTTATTCTGGCTACTTATCAGGGTTGCTGTGAGGATTTAACAGAATTGGAAACATAGCAGTGCTTTGTAAGCCCACAGGGCTATACAGCATCTATACGAGAGCTGCAAGGCTCTGATGTTCCTGAGTCCCAGGCCCAGGCGCTAGGCTGCCCTTGCAAGGGCAGGGTGTTGGTGTTGGGGAGGGTGGTGCAAGCTCAGAGTTTTCAGCTACCCAGTAGTGGTATTGGTGCTTTTTCCTGAAAGGAACCCTCTGGTCCACAGGGTCAGCCAGGGATGAGGAACAGAATGCATGCTGATTGGTGCTTCTGCTCGGTGATGTATATTTCTCCAGACCGGCTGTCTGCTGAATGGCAGAGGAGGCAGGCTGCTGTGAGGGAGGGGTCCACCAGAATGTGATTGCCAAGAGAGGGAGTGGTGATGGACGCTTGCATTGGAAGTAAAAGGCAACCTGACTTTCTCCATTGGCCATAGCCAACATCATCAGTTTGCAGAATCAGGTGGGGCCTCAGGTGATAACTGCTTGGGAAACAGAACTAGGTGATAATGAAGGTTGCCAGGTCTGGAAACAATTGCATCCCCATCCATTGTGGGCAGAAGTGGGAATTGGAATGTAGGACACCATGCCTATGCCCTCCTCTTTCCCCAGCAACCCTTTCATCCTGAGTGACAACTTGGGAGACCCTCCTCTTCCCCTAGAAGGGCCATCAGACCCAGCACTAAGCTTGGCTGGGTCAAGTCTGACTTGAGGCTGGAGTAGTCCAGCAGCTCCTGCCTCCCTCTCTGGGCTGAGTATTGGTCCTGCCATCATCTTATCAGACCCTGATGCTAGGACTGAGTGTTGCCAACCAGACCTCAGCCTTCATCCTGCGCCCTGGCCCAGCCCCTTCTTCCTCTCAACTGCCATGTGTTTCCATTTCTCACAACCAGGACCATTTCCAGCTCGATCTCTTTCAGTCAGTATAGGGCCTCATTGCCCTCTGCAGGCTGCAACCCTCCTTGCCTTTGCTGGCTGTCCTTTCTCAGGGGTAGCAGCTCATCCTTGGACCCCAGCCCCATATGTGTGCCTATAGGCTCAGGGACAGGAAGCAAAGTTATGTGTGCTGAAGGCCTGTCTTGCTCCTGGCTTTTTAAACCTTATAACACCCTCATGAAATGAGTTCTAATTATTTCCATTTTACAGGAGAGGAAATGAGGCTGATGAAGCCTGAGTGACTTGCCCAGGGTAACATGAATGGTAACAATAAGATTCCAACCCACATCTGTAGGGCTCCAAGACTATGCTGGGTGTTGGTACAGTGACTAAAATGCCCTCAACCCCAGGGGGTGGTCTGGTCCCCAGGGGTATCTCAACATCTCCCGTTAGTTCTGTCTCCATGACATCTTGTCATTCAGTCCATGGCTGCCTTAGCCACAGGGTTCCCCTTCTGGCCAGTTCTGTGATGAGGTTTTAGATGTTTCTTCTGAAGCTTAACCTTGAATCTGTTTTTCTGCCCCACTCAGTAACTTCATGCAGTCCTTAACGTGAAAGGAAAGACTCAGGGATGAAAGCATTTAGAAATGAAAAGAAAAGAAAAAGCTACCTTGTAAAGAGGTTCAAGGGAGTCAGACTTCATAAGGAAAAAACACAGCAGGAATTTAAAGGAAAAAAAATACCACAGGGCAAACTTGCCAAGGTTACTGAGCTGACCAAGTCGCATCAGTGGTGGAAAGCAGCCATGTGCTCATGTTCTAATATCCTCAAAGGTTGTGACAAACTTTTGGACACCAGCATTGCAAAAGTCAGGGGTAAACTTTGCTTTGTAATGAAGTTATTCAACTTTGGGAAAGGCTAGAGATCTCATTTACTGTCAGGGCCAGACTGGACAGGGTGATCTTTTGGTTTCTGCTTTCTTTTTCCTGGCTAGGAGACATGGTTTGCTCACTTATTCATGATGGCGATGAGAATAAGGGTCAATTAGGTGTCCACGCTAATACACCTCTTCTTTGCTGGAATGATCCAGACAGTAGATTCTGTTGTTTGCAACTGACTTCAGGGTCCCAAAGGATCAGTGGGTCCAACTCCTATACTGACAGAAGAGGAAGCAGCAGCCAGGAGGGGAGAAGGCTACACCCACATGGCTATACTGGCCTCCCTGCTCCTCCTGGTCCAGTGTCTTGCATCCTCTGTTCACTCAGGCCTGACCAGCAGGCCTGGATTGAGCTACTGTGTTCTCCCCTAGAAATAGCTCTCACCAGTTTTACCCAGAGAGAGAGGCCCTGTGGGAGTCCTGGACAGGGGGTCTTGGTCTTAGGTGAACTAGACCTTCATTTTGCCTTGGAAAGGATGTGCTGAATACCCTGCTTGGCTCAGTACCCCACAGATAGGGCCTTTGTAGCCCCACTTCAGGTTCAGTCCTAGCCTAGGCCCTAAGACACCCCAGACTTAGGAAGGAGGGGTTGAGTCACTCTGAGGACTCCATAGCAAGTCTTCTAGGTTTCTAGCCTGGTCCTGCCACATGAACTAATGTTACAAATATTAATAATAATAATCATTCTAGGCAAAACATTATGCTAATAGCTTTGTACATAGCATCATATTAATTCATCTAATAATTACAAGAGATAGATCTTATTTCCACTTTATGAATGAGAAAACTGAGTAATAAAGTGGCTAAGTGACTTGCCTGAAATCCCCAAGCTAGTGAGTGTTTATGGAGCTAGGAGTTGAGGCCAGTTTGGTCTGAATCCCAAATTTGTTTCTCTGAACTGTAGGCAGATTGTCTTACTCAGATAGCTTAGTTTATATATTTGGGCCACAGCTTGGTTGCATCTCCTTGGTCAATGTGGCTCCACCTTGAGCTCTTGGTTGGGCATGAAATGGGGTGGGCCAGACCCTGTCAACTGTCATGATTCCGGCAGTCTCAGCTTCCAAGCATCCCCTCACTCTTGGTTCCCTGGAGTTAGAATCCAGGCTTGGTGCCCACTCATCTCTTGACAGGTAGCATTGCCTGTTCAAATCCATGGTTCTCTCTGGGTCAAATAAACTCCCAGTCCCTTCTCAGTGCTGATGTTCTGATTCTAAGATTCTGAACAGCAGAGTCCCCTAACTGAGATGGGTTACACAGAAAACTTATGGGAGGGATGCTCAGCACATTAGCTCACTAAGAAAGATACCTTCCCAGAAAGGAAAACATCTCTTATTTTCTTCCAGTAAATCAAGGCTGGGAGGTGCAGTCATTTAATGGGCTCTGTCCACAACTAATTCAATTTGGTAAGTGACTTGAGGGTGGGGAAAGATGCTGACCTGAGACACTTTGGAAAGTGGACTCAGAGTAAGGGGTTTATGCAACAATAAATGTGGAACTGTGAACAGAAGGGGCAGAGGACCTATTTGTGGGCCAGGGTTTCCTGTCCCTCCTGCCATGACACACACACACACACACACACACACACACACACACACACACACATATGTGCACACACCTACACACACGCACGCACACACACACATGCACTTATGTGTTTGTGTTGTGCTGTTTTTCCCTTCTGGTTCTTGATCTGAGTTTCTGCCACATGTCTTTCTGTCTGTCTGTCAGCCTGTTGGAACTACATCTTTCCAGGATCCAGAAGCCAGACCCCGACTAAGAGAAGTAACAAGCACGTTGAGGTGGGCAGGCATTCAGATTGAAGAATGAGAAGTATGATGGACAGAATAATGCCCCCTGCTCCAGCAAGATGTCTACATCCTCACCCCTGGAACCTCTGAAGATGTTACCCTGCAGGGCAAAAGAGATGCTTTCTATATGAGTACATTACAGATCACAAGATGAGATTATCCTGGATTTTTCAATGGCATCACAGCATCCTTGTAAAAGGGAGGCTGGAGGGTGACAGTCAGAGAGGAAATGTAATGAGGGAGGCATAAGCTTGAGTCACGCACTTTGAAGATGGAGGAGTGGGGCCATGAGCTAAGGTATGCAAGCAGCCTCTAGGAGGTGGGAAAGTGCAGGACCAGACTCTCCTCTAGAAACTTCAGAAGGAACATGGCTCTGCTGACAACTTGACTTTAGCCCTCTCTCTTATTTACTCACTTACTTACTTACTTATTTACTTGTTAGCTATGGAATTGGCTCATGTGATTATGGAGGATGAGAAGTCCCAAGTCTGCCATCTACAAACTGGAGACCTGGGAAAGGCTGGTGGTATAGTTTCCGTCTGAGTGTAAAGCCCTGAGAACCAGAGAAGCTGAGGGTGTACATCCCAGCCTGAAGGCCGAAGAAGATGAGATGGGATATCCCCACTCAAGCAGGGAGGCAGGCAAAAAAGGGGGCAAATTCCCCCTTCCTTCAGTTCTACACAGCCCCTCACCAGTTTGGATGAGGCCCACCCACATTGGGGAGGGCAATCTGCTCTCCCGAGTCCATTGATGCAAATGCTAATCTCAACCAGAAACACACCTTGCAGACACACCCAGAAATAATGTTAATCAGGGCACCCCATGGCCAGTCAAGGTGACACGTAAAATTAATCACCACAGAGGTTGTGGTTACATCGGAAGTCACAGGCTGGTGCTGTGGGCTTGGTCCAATCCATAGACACACTTGATGTGTAATAGGTTTTCCGGAACATTTGGACTAACCTTAGATTTCACATTAAGTCTGAAGTTCTGATTATCTTAAAATGTGAGGTGATCTGGCAATATTGGCCCTGTGTGCCTGTGTACTTCAGAGCCTCCCAGCCAATCTGGCTACATGTGGGACATTCCCAGGGGAGGCAGGCCCTGCAGTCAGAGATGTGGGGCCACTATCATCCAAAAGGGGAAATATAGTCTTTCTAGATCAGGATTTGGGGAGCCCCCAGGGAAGACTCCTCACAGCATGTGGGCTCCAGATATAGCTTGACAAGTGCCAAGTGCAGTGGGACTCCCAGCCACATCGATCCAGACACTAAACTCCTATTAATGTAGTAGAAAAAGCAATTGCTTTCTTGGCAGCCACTTGCAGCTGACAGCTCACACAGACCTTTCAGTTGGACAGGGATACCCAGACTGCCCCGCAGGAGTGGCTGACAACCTGAGACTCCATGCCTGGTGTCAAACCTTCAGTAAGCTTGGCACTCCAAGCTTGTTTGTGTGGACCATCGTTTCAGCTGCTCTTCAGTGTTGTTCTTCCTGCACAGGACCTAACTAACCTACATGCAAAAGGGCAGCAAGATCCCAGCTGCTGGGCTCAGAGCATGCTGCCTGCCTCCACCCCTTTTGCCTCCTACCCCAGGCTTACTTCCTGGCCCCATCTGGCTTCCTACCTCAGCACATCCTAGGCCCCCTTGATGACCTAGTTTGGATGTCTTCCTGATTTTCCCTCCTGAAATGGACACAATTTTGCTTCTAACTTCCAGACCTAAGCACCCTGACTGGGATAAATCTACCCCTTTGCTATTGCTAAGTGGGGTCTGGTCCTGGCCAGGACCTCTCCCTAGTCACATCAGCACCCTCTTCTGTCACCAAAGTTTGTCTAGTTTACTTCCCTGCTATCTCTTGCATTTGTTTGTTTCTCTTCATCCCCAGTACCACAACTCCAGTCCGAACCACCACCTTCTCTCACCTGGACTCTCTTTCAACCCACTCTCTGAGAGCAACCAGAGAATTCTTATTAAAGCAAATCTGACTCTAGTAATTCTGTTCAAAACCCCTCAATAGGTCACCACTGATTCTAGAATAAAGCCTTGGAACTGGGCACTTCATTGTTTGGTCTCTGTTCTCCCCTCCATCTTCAGGGCTCATCAGCACCCCCTACACCTAAGTCCATGTTTTAGCCACGCTGGTTTATTTCCAAGATCCATCAGTCTCTCTGAAATTTGGACTTTTGCACATGTTCTTCTATTTGGCTAGAACCTGCTTCTGCCCCACCCTTTCACCTGGATACCTCACCTTTCATGAGTCAGTGTGGGCACCACTCCTTTCTCCCATTTCCAAGATGGGGTCCCCAGCCCAGTGCTCTCATGAGACCCTGCCTTCTAGTCCTTGCACTTGGCACTCTGAGTGATTATTGCTTCCTGAGCTGTCTGTCTTCTCACCAGGGTGTGGATGCCATCAAGTCAGATGTCATGTTTGCATTGCTGTCCATGATATTCTACCACCTGGGTAAGCCCAGGACACAGCAGGGCCTTGAAGTACACATTGAGTGAAGGAACAAATGAACAGTAATGAGGACAAAACTAAGAGTAGGAAAAGCCCATATGGGTGCACAGGGACCTTCCTCCATGTTGATCCCAAGTCATCTTTAACTGACACTCTCTGGGCACACCTCGTGCAAGGGAGTTCACTAGGTGAAGGAAGTGGGGTGAGAAATCTTCCCAGCTGTAACACCTTGTCCTCACTTCTCCACCTTGACCATGGAGAGAGCCTGGGAGACTTTGCCAACTGCTTCCCTGAATCAAGTGTCATTACTGCCCACCAAAGCAGGAAATGAGCTTGACTGGCATAACTCATGTCAGGAAGAACTGAGAAGTCCAGAGTTCAGCTTTCTTAACCACTGTACCATCCCACCTGAGGGATGGCTAGGGAACAGGCTGACGCTCACGTCCATCAAATGCGCTAAAGAGCTCTGGGCAAATACACAAAGATATGAGCTCTAGTCTTCATTCTGCCATGTGAAGCTGTGTGACTTGGGGCAAATTTCTTACCTTCTCTGAGCTTCTGTTTCATGTTGCCTAGCCCACAGGGTTGTTGTTAGGACTCATCTTTCATTACCCTGGAGCTCCTGAGAGGCGGGAACCAGGCTTTTCTAGGTAGGGTTGCTTATTGCTTAGCACATGGGCTGGCCCATCAATAATAGCCCTGAAAACATGATTATTGACTTGAAAAGCTATTTTCAGACTTCCCACATTCTAGACTTTCTAAAATCCATCACTAGTCAGGCGCTTGAGCCAGGCAATGAATTCCACTCTGTTCTCACTAACTGGACAATGGCCTCATGTCCATGGTGTGTATTATGATTTCCTTGGCTATAATGCATATCTTTTGAAAAGAAGTTTGGGATTTGTCAAGTACCATTCATTACACAATGAACCGAACAAAGGAGTAGCCAAGGGCATCGAGCTTCCATCCCAGCAGAGGCAGCGATGGGGAGTGTTTGTCTGATGTGACGGGGATAGCTCCACGCAGAAACTTTCCCTCTCGGGGAGTTGCCTTTGCCCTGCAGGTCCCTGGCAGCTGTGGGAAGAACCTGATACACTGGCTGGAGAAGCAGAATCCATTTCTGAATGTGCTGGGAATCGTCTGCCTGCCCCGCCATGCAGAAACCTGCACAAATGAGAAAGACTGAAGGATGGGTGGACACCATAATGGGACCTCCCCTTCTGGTCCCTGCAACGTTATGGAATTATCATGTAGCTCTGAAGGGGAAAGCCCCTTTTGTAGGTGAGACTTGGAGAAAGCCCAGCCTGGACTAGGTGAGTCTGACCCCAAAATCCACATTCTTTCCATACCCGGTGCTGCTTGCCTGTCTCCTCTGGCCTGTGACATGTGGATGGGAGAAGGCCAGTGAGGGTGGGGGCATGGAAGTGTTGTCCACATTAGGAGGAGGACACCTAAGACCCATGAGGGATTGGCCAGAAATCAGACAGTCTTTGATTTCTCATTGTGTTGGCTGGGGCTGGCAGGGGCCACCCTTTCCTGGCCTCAATGGATGTGACATAGACAGTCCTGCAGTGGTACCTAAAGGATGTCAGTTGAGATGCATCATTCTCAGTGGGCCTGGTAAGTGGCTGAGAGGTCCCAGAACCACGCCCCCTCCACACTGCATTCCAGGACGGGTCCTGCCCAGCCCCCATCTTCTTCCTTCCCTCCCTCCCCTTCCTCTTTCCTACCTCCTCCCCTCAGACAGTGCTCTCAGCCTCTTATCAGGCAGCACATGGAACTGGGAGACACAAGGCCCAGCCTCACATGTGAGGGAATAAATGCTGAGCTGTCATAATCCTGTCTGCCTCAGAAAGAGAGGTTTTATGTAGTTTTTGGCATTTACAAATCCTTTGTGAAAAGGTCACCCTGTTCTTAGAATCTTTTATTAATGCTGAAGACTGGCCCCGGAAATGTCATGTCTTTTTACCATGATATTTACTCAAAAAAGTATGACTAAGCACTTGAAATTCCAGCAGCTGCTTGACCTGGGACAGACTGGGAACTTCAGGGGACAAAGGGATGCTGGTTTCCCTGGAGTTGTTGGTGCACCACCTGCCCACCCAGAGCCCAAGTGACGGAAGGAGGGAAGGGCAAGGGCCACATACCTTGGGCACCCACTGTCCACTTCTCCCCATCATCCTAGTTCCTTAGCCTCTCCAGGTATAGACCCACATGTTAGAGCAGAAGGGATCTTGGTGTGTGTGTTCAACCCCCTCATTTTACAGATGTGGGGACCAAGGCTCAGAGAGGGGAAGGCACCTGCAATGACCCCCAGCAAGTAGGTGGAAAAGTGGACACTTAAGACCAGGAATCCTAACTCCTAAGTCAGCGCTCATTCCCCCGCACCAAGCTGTTGTCTAGTCTTACGCTCAGGCTGAGCCTGGGAAGAGGAAAGGAAGTGAGCTCCTCTCCCTGGGTCTGAGGTTCTGGTTCTTGCATCCAGGGCCCACAGCACTATGGTGGAGAGGGACATGGGCACAGATGAGCCTATCCAGTACCCTCATCTGCCTTCCCTTCCATCAGCTTCCCCCTTTGGGGTGCATCGTGCAGCAAGGCCTTCCCTCAAAGCCCTCCCTATTGCCTTTTCAGATGGTTCTGGAAGGGTCTAGGATAGGAAGGAGTCTTAGTTGATTCAGGCTGCCATAACTGAATACTAAAGTCTGGGTGGTGTAAACAATAGAAATTTATTTTCTCATGGTTCTGGAGATTGAAAGTCTAAGGTCCATATATCAAGCAAGATCAAGTCCCAGGGAGGGCATTGCTCCTGGTTTGTAGATGACCACTTTCTCACTGTGTCCTCACAAGACCTCTTTGCATGAGTGTGTGTGCGGGGGAAGTGAGGGTGGGGGAGAGCAAGCTGTCAGGTATCTCCTTCTATAAAGGCATGAATCCCATCATAAGGGCCCCACACTCATGACTTCATCTGACACTAGTTAGGTCCTGAATGTTCCATCTCCAAATACCATCACAATGGGAATTAGGGTTTCAGCATGTAAATTGGGGGTGGGGTGGGGGGAATACAAACATTCATTTCATAACACCTACTATTTCACAAGATTTGTTTGATGGGGTTGCATTGAATATACCCCAAGATCTCTTCCACAGGGAGGAGACAATAGGTGTGAAAAGACTGAGTAACTAGATTGTGTATGTGTATGCATTTTTATTCTTGCTTTACTTTGGAGAGGAAATCAGGGAGAAAGGAAGACATAACTCAGCCCGCTCAATTTATCAGATGAGCCCCTGTATTAAGCCAGGCCTGCAGCCAGGCTAATTCCAAATGCTTCAGTTATATAAGCCTATACAGTCCTTCGTTTACTTAAACCAGCTTGAGTAAGATTATTTGATCACTTGCAACCTAAAGAGTCTTAACGTCATGAAGCTAAAGTCAAAGGCTACTGGGCCTGGAGTGAAGCGTGGCTTCCATCCCCTGAGACAATGAGGTTGAGCCAGAGTGCTGTGAGTGGCCCACTGATGGGGTGAACTTCATCCTTTCCCCATCAGGACAGAAAAGAGGATTCAGGGCCATCTGGGTGACTCAGTGGCACTGTCAGCTAAGTGCTGGCTCTGTGGTATGAAAATACATCCAGGAAGGCAGCTGTGGTATGATGCCAGGCTGTTATTTCACAAGGAGTAGGATCAGTCATGTTAACCGGAGGAAACAACACTTCCCTTATGAACCAGAAAGTGGTGTCTTCAGAAGAAAATCAACTTTAGTCAAAAGGCAAGTTTGTCCTTAAGGAGTCAGGAGAAAAGTTAGCAGTGGTCATGGTTGGTGTGGGGAGCCTGGAGTGGACTGAAGCCCCTTTCATCCCCAGAGGAAGTCCCAGGACATCCGGCTGAGGGTGCAGGGGCAAAGGACAGGACTCAAGGCAAGACTCCAACACTGCCCAGAAAGATGTTGGCAGTCTTGAAGGATGAGGGTGGGCACACTGAGGGGGAGGGGTGTTGGGCTTAAAGGCAGGTGGCTGCAGGTGAGAGACACAGGGGGATCAGTGATCTACAGAAGGGGAATGAAGGAGGGTCCTGAGTGGGACCTTTTTCCTTTCTCTCCTACTTGTGACCTCTGAGACAAGATGCCTAGACCAGTAGCTCTCACACATCAGCAGGCATCAGAATTGCCCAGAGGCTCATGAAATTGTGCTCCACGGTTGTGACCCAGTCGTGCTGGGAGAGGCCTGAGACCTGGCATTTCTAAGGTGTTCCTGGTGTTGTTGCTATTGCTGCTCAGAGGAGCACCGTTTGATACCTGCTGGCTCAGATGTGGCCTGCTGTGATTGTGCACCTTACAGATACTTCTTCCAAGTCTTCAGCCAGAGCTGTGTCCACCTCCCCAGGCATGGTGTGGGTTTCGCCTGAGAAGATGGAGGGCATCAATGGGGATGGTGGAACCCCCAGATCATAGACCAGGCACTGATCTTTCCCTTATGATAACAGGCCAGTAGCACCTCTCCAGCCTGAGAGATCCTGAGGTTGGTTCTCCCACTTCCCCCAGGTGGCAAGGAACACCCCTTTCTAGGATAGAAAGAAGGGGCCCTGCTCTGATAGTTACCCAAGAATGCATGTATCAAAATGCTGACGTTTGAGGGGTGCCAAAGTGGGGAGCAGCCTAGTGACAGCACCTTTTTGTTTCTGCCCCCACCTTCCTCTGTTCTGTGATCTGGGGGAGCATTTAAAGCATGGAGCCCCAGTCTTCTCATGTGTACAGTGTAGACTGATCAGATGTCCCATTTAAATGGGACAGAAAACAATGGACTGTCCCATTTCAAATGGTGCAGATGGTCAGCCTACTGACACCTTGAATGTAGCCCAGTGAGACTAGGCTGACTAGATGTACCATATGAAACGGGACAGGACCATTGTCTTCTGTCCCATTTAAAATGGGATGTCTGAGGAATCTCCACACTGTTTAGCCTAGTACAATAAGAATAAGGAAAATACCTGTTCTACTATCCACTGGGTTCGTGTTGGGCTGATGAGACAATGGATGTGAAACTGTAGATTGTTTGGAAAGTATCCAGCCAGGTAATACAAAAAATAGAGGCATTTATGGCTGGATTTTTTTTTCCAGACAGTGCTTGTACCTATAGAAGTTCTAATTGTTTTAACTTTGGAAGGACATCGCGGGGGAGGAAGGAAGCAGGAAGAGTCACTGCCTTCCTGGGGTTGCATGTTGGGTTCTTCTCTTTGTCTCCTTCTGTTCAGAGAATTCAGATCAAAGACATGAATTACATGAGGCAACAGTCCAAACATCAACTGTCACACCAACTTTATTTATTTATTTATTTGTAATTAGTATATTTTTCCAGCTTTATTGAGGTATATGTGGCAAATAAAAACTATATATTTACTGAATACAACATGATGCTTTGATGTATGTAAATAGTATGAAATATTTGCTGCAATCAAGCTAGTTAGCATATGTATCACTTCACATATAATAGCTACCAATTTTTATTTTTTATTTTTTGGTAAAAACAACTACGTTCTAGTCTTCCAGAAAATTTCAAGTGCCTCTTCTCTTTGTTAGATTTCCAGAACTTGTTCATCCTACATATCTGAAATTTGGACTCTTTGACCAATGTCTCCATTTCCTCTACCACTTGCTTCCTGGTAGCCACCATCCTACTTTCTGTTTCTGGCTTGAAGTTTTTTAGACTCTACATATAAGATCATGCAGTGATTGTCTTTCTGTGTTTGACTTACTTCACTTAGCCTAATCCTCTAGGTTCATTCATGTTGTCACAAATGACAAGATTTCCTTCTTATTAAAGGCTGAATAA